>PVIH01007130.1:0-103513 GCA_004025045.1 Sigmodon hispidus
TGTATATGTGTGTGTATGTGTGTGTATATGTGTGTGTATGTGTGTGTATATGTGTGTGTATGTGTGTGTATATGTGTATGTGTGTGTATATGTGTGTATGTGTGTGTATATGTATATGTGTGTGTATGTGTGTGTATATGTGTATGTGTGTGTATGTGTGTATATATGTGTATGTGTGTGTATGTGTGTGTATATGTGTGTGTGTATGTTTTGTGTGTCCATATCTAATGGAATAAACACATCACAGTATGTGTGGAAATCAGGGGGGGACTTTGGGAGTTAGTTCCCTCCTTCCACTGAAGATCCAATACAAGTTGGCAAGTTGGTGTTTGTGCAGTATTTTCATCCTTCTGAACCATTCTGCTAATTTGCATAGGACTTAATTTTTAATTTTTCCAGATCCTCCAGAATTAGAGTTGTGAATGGTTGTGAGTCACTGAGTAGATTGTCCTAGGGAACTGCTGAATATTGAATCTGGGTCCTCTAGAAGAGCAGCATGCTCTTTTAACCACTGAGCCATCTCTCGGCTCCCTGTGGGGCATCCATAATAGCATACTCAAATCTTTAGAACAGGCATGGAAATGAGCTTTGCCTTGAACTCTAGCTCTTATCACTTTCTATGAGAGAAGATTCTGAGACCACATCAGGGCTCTGAAGAAAGAGCAAGTGGATAATTTATATTCTCTTTTCTTACACAGTTACTTCTGCTCTATATCAGACTGAAGGCAGACCACAGAGCTGGGCAGTAGGATGTACATACATGCCACTCCTAGTCTACAGTAAGCTGTTTGCCTTTGCTTATATCTGTGTTAGGGGTGGAGCATACTATCTCAAGGATGAGCCCTATAGCAGCCCAATCATTTCCCAGCACATGTGAAAATGTTTTATGGAGCTGAGGTAGTAAGAGAGGGCTCTGAATGAGGTATCCTCAACATAGGGCATTCTCAGCCTCTGTGCTGTCCACTGAGACATAAAACTGACTTTCTCACTGATGGAAGTCATGTGGTTAAATGTTAAATGATCAGCCTATATACAGTGTAAGCTTCTTTCCTGTCACTAAAATTTCCCAGGGTAAAGAGGCCCAGATTGGGTATCATGGCCCGAGGGAGAATGAACAGATCTTGGCACATTTTTGGACTGGGGTAGTTTCCAAATAAAGACCTGCAAACCCTGACTGGTTGTCAGATGGAATCAGTGACTTTGAGTTCAGCCTGTTCCTCCCTAGAATGACCACATATAGAGAATGTTCTGGCACTAGAGAAATTTCAAGTGGTAGACAGCAGGGCTGACAGAGCAGGGTTGATGGAGCAGGGCAGTAGGCTGCTGGTTAAACAGATACAAGCTCCTCTGGGGTGTTTCTAACTAAATATGTTTGCTTTTTATTTTGCTTGGACCTCAATTAAAAATTCAAAGTAGATTAGTTAGTTATACTTGCTGAAGAAATGCTCTTCTATCCCTTGCTTAGCTGGGGTTCCAACTGCACTGGGGACAGTCAAGGAAGGCTACAGAGCAAACTTTAGAAAAGTGTAGAAATCTAGCCATGAGACCACACAATACAGAAAATGTGCTGGGTCAGCCTTGAGGCTGATGTAGATCTCCTTGACAGAGGCTCTGCCCAATTCCCCAACACTGTTTCTATGGGACTTCTCCTATTCATCTTGACCCACTTTGAACATGTGTCACAAATATCCTTCATGTCTCTTTTTAAGTCTTATTTTTGTATTTATGCATTGGTTCGTGTGTGAGAGGGGCATGCACATGCTACAGCCTATGTATGGAGGTCAGGGAACAGCTTTCACTAGTCAGTTTTCTCCTTGCACTGATTAGGTCCTGGTGATAGAACACAAGCTGTCAGATTTGCAGCAAAAGTTGGGACAATACCTTTTAAATCTCCACCATCCAAGGAAGGATTGTTATGAGCCTTTGCGGTAATATTAAGGGCATCAAACTTTGTGAGTTGTTCCCGTAAGGGTCATTAAAAAGAAATAATTTCTTAACATAAATAACTAGTTCACAAATATAAAAAGTATATCAAGAGTATAAACAAATATTCTTACTGCATTTATTTATTGATGTGTGTGTGGGTGCATGTGTCTGTGTTTGTGCATGTGTGTGTGTGTAGGTCAGGAGACAATGGCAGTGCGTTATTTCTCTCCTGCCACCATATGCATCCTGGGAATCAAGCTGAGGCTGTCAGGCCTGATGGAAGGTGCCTTTACCTTCTGGGCTGTATCTCCTCTGCTCACAAACAAATATTTCTAATAAAGGATACTTCATAAATACAAAGAAGTTGTTTACATTCCACCTGTAAATCATATAAAAAGGAGATAGCCCTGTGTCATGCAGGGATGCACAGGACCTGAAAGGGGACACAGGCAGTAGCAGTTCTGGATCAAGTTCTGCATACAAATATGCTTTGACATTTTTACATGATCTGCCCTCATTGGAGGAGTCATCAGAGAAGAATGTCAAAGGTTCTAAAATATCTAGGTCCCTGAGATGATAATTTGTCCTTCTTAAGACCTAACTGTTAGAATAATAAAGAAAGAAAATAATAAATAGAGAGGAATCTGGGCAAGAATTATGAATTGGAACCAATGCACATCAGCCTCAAGACTGTATTCATAAAGTTCTCAGAATCTAACATCCGGTCCTCATAGCCCCCTTGGAGTGTCTGGGAACTGTGCTTTCCCCACAAGGTTCCTGCATGTGTGAAGCCTGAAGACATAACCCTTTGCTTCATCTTCTTCTGGCCTCCCCCTGTGGACTTCAGACTGGGCAGCCAAGGCCTGGGAATTTTAGAAGTAACACTATCTCAAAACAGAGACCAGTCAAAATGCCTAAAGATGTGTTTCCATGACAACAAAGATACTTGTCATGTGAACACTAACTTTTTCCCTATAGGAAAACCATTCGGTGAGTAGAAAAGATTGATGTGACAGCTGTAGTCTGAGGTCCCATGGATGCCGGTCTGGCCGTGAGATACCAAGTATTGATCTGAGAAGACACTGCTGAGTCCACCTGCAGAACTGGGAGTGGGGATGTTGCATTCCACCATGGCTTCAGTGAAGTCCCATGATTCCTTTAGGTCTGACTTCCACTTTTTACTAAATACATGGCTGAAAATGTGAAACATGAGTGTTGAAGCTTCAAGGGTGTAATTCAGTTAGAATCCCAACAGAACTTTTCTTGTGTTTTTTTCCCCCCAGAAATTTTCAAGTTGGTTCTAAAGTGTATATAGAAACAAAAGAGCCTAGAATATCTGAAGCAATCTTGGAAGAGAACGAAGTGGAGACTTTACATTATGTGACTTCTTCAACACTATTAATCTACAGTATCAAGATCAGAATGTGAGGAAGACAAAGAGATCCATGGAATAGAATGTAAGGCTCAGAAACAATTTCACTCATGGAAACAAGTTCATTTCTGTGGTGAACAGGAGGTCTTTTCAATAAATAGTCCTAAAACAACTGTATGTATGCTTGGAAAGAAGAGACCCCAGTTCCTACCTCATACACTATGCAGTCACTCCTTCAGCATGCACAGTGGGTTGGCTCCTGATCTCCAGTGGACCCAAGAACCCTCAGGTGTTCTAGTTCATTATGTACAATGGTGTAGCATTTGCCTGTAATGCAGGCACATGAATCTGCATATTTGAAATGATCTCTAGATGTAAATACTCCATTAGATAAAGTGTTAGAAAGGACAAGAAAGAGTTCACAAGTCTTCTGTATGGATGTAAGCATTGTAAGCCTAACTACATAGTCTCTGAAAACACTCAAGTGAGCCACGCTCTAGCGGATGCTGGGAAGAGGAAAATGTGCTGTGAGGTGGCTGGAGGCTGGGGCAGATTGTGCCTACATATCAGTTCACCCTCATGGATTCAGCAGAGCAGTTGGTAAGAGGGAAATTTAAGGTTTCCTCTGTAGAGCTTCTGGAATTTTATTTTCTAATATTCTCAATATGTGGTTTCTTGAATATGTCAGTATGTTTGTTTATTAGTTATTTTTCTCAGAGCTGTACCCCAATACCCCATAAGAAGTCATCAAGGAAAGTTTATTCTGGCTTACAGTTGAAGATCTTCCGTCATGGAAGGAGCAGGAAGCCTGTCCACCATACTGCATCGGTGGCAGTCTGAAAGGTATAAGGAAGGTCTCAAGTCTCACCTCCTGTGAGGCTCCACCTCCCACGCATTCCACAGCCTTCCTAAAGAGCGTCACCAGCTGAGGAACTAGTTTGCAACACAGGAGCCCATGGAAGAAATTTTACATTCAAACTGTAATAGCACACAACCCATGGGTTGTAGGATAAGTGGTCAACAATTAGTTAACAGTGAGACATTAACATAAAGTATAAAACCTATACCTTCAGGAAAAATAGTTCACCAAAATATAAGATCCTCTTCTCTGTGTTTCCTAAATGTTCAACACAGACCTCCCTTAGTGCCTCTCCTGCCCTTGATGTGATTCAGGAGTTTATTTAAGTATCTCGGCTGTTATTGTGAAAATTTTTCTCAAGGTTAATAGTTCATTCTTTAAACTGCACAAAAATGTATCCTTCCCAGCATGTCCCAGGCATTGTGTTCAGTCTCCAGCACTCTCCCTCCGTGCGGTGACCTTATCCCATTTAGAAGTGGCCTCTCCCAAAAGTTTATTATTTATAAATAAGGGAGCAGGTCCATGACACGACCTCTCAGGTTCTTTTTGGACATAAGTGATGAAGGAAATGATGTGTCCCAAGCAAAATGCTCAAGGTCTGGAAGAAAACAACCCACACTCTCCTCTGAAGCCATGAGGATGGTGCAACCATTCTCTCCAGAACATGCAGCCAGTCTGGGGCGAGCACAGTGAAACTTATGAGGGAAAAGAGGGAGAAGGCACAGCTCAGCCTATTAACAGCCTTTGGGGGGCAGTGGGAGAGACCCCAGGTCACACAGCAGGAACAAAGTTTGGTCCTGGTAGACATGGCAGTGTATTTATTCTGACTTACCTCAGCCTCATCTCCAGCTCATCCTAGGCCTGAGTGGCCACAGACCAAGTCTAGTCAGTGTGTCCCAGATAAATGCTGCTTTGATTTGCAGAAGAGAGCATGAATTCCCATATGCAGCCAGGATACCTCACCCAGAAAAAACTGGGGTGCAGCAAAGGTTGTTTCGGCTGGATGGTTAGATAGGGTGTCATGGTGTTGGTATCATAGCCATGTCCAGGAATCTGCTCTTTGCAGGTTAGAAATGGAAACACAACTTCTTATACACACAACTGCTGGACTTCCAGTCTGATAATGTACACGAGGTTAGCTCTGCTGATGGTTGTCTTAGTTACGGTTTCTATTGCTATGAAGTGAAACCATGACCATGGTAACTCTTATAAAGGAAACATTTTAATTGGAGATGGTTAACAGTTCAGGGCTTTAGTCCATTGTCATAGTGTGTAAGCAGACACAGTGCTGGAGAAGGAGCTGAGAGTTCTACATCTTCATTGCATGGGCAACAGGAAGAGACTGCCACACTGGGCATTGCTTGAGCATCTGAAACTTCAAAGCCCACTCCCTAGTGACATACCTTCTCCAACAAAATCATACCTACTGTAGCAAGGCCACACCTCCTCATAGTGCCGCTCCCTTTAGCCAAGCATTCAAATATATGAGGCTATGGGAGCCATTCCTTTTCAAACGAGGATCAACTACTGATATTTCAGGACAGTGCTCACTCACAATAAGCACATAACGAGTGAGGACTTCAGCAAAAAGTGGGTAGTCTTGGGGATAGATAAGCTTGTGTATAAGATACATCTCCAAGGTTAGCAAGGTCAGGGCTGGCTGGTTTGGAGGAGCAGTATTAGAACAGTTAAAATAAGCCCATAGAGCCAATGTCTGTGGACTAAGAAAGTAAATCCCAAAACCTTTTCTGTACCCACTCTCCTTGAGACATAGGTCACTTAAAATTTCCTTATTGGGTAATTGGTGATGAAATGGTAAATATATATATGAATAAATGAAATTGTCAGTGAACAAATATTTGAAATATTTCCATAGTAGCAACCATCAGATGCTGCAGTTATTTTCATTTCAATTTCCATCAGATGTTGCAGTTATTTTCTTTTTCTTCTTTTTTTATTATTATGAATAAAGAAGTCACATTTTTTATCCTTGTATACCCTTATTCAAGGCACCTTCCCCCTCCCACCACATCAGGTCATACTCTCTTCTCCACATCTCCCCATTCCCCTTCTCTGCCCATGGGCAGGCAGCAGGCAGTCCCAAGGTCCCAAGGTCCCAAGGTCCCAAATTGCTTAGTTCAGTCCCCACTTCTGGTAAATCCAGTTTTCTCCCCCCAACATCAAGACTGAGTCAGGTGTTCCTCTAGGGGGTGTGGGATCCAAGGAGTCAGTCCAAGGTGTTTCTGATCCTAAGCTGTTTAGTGGTTATGGTTTGCAGCTTGGGCATGCTTTGCTTTTTTTGGGGCTCTAGATTCTTGAGTTCTTTATATATCTTAGAGATCAGTCCTCTATCACTTGTAGGGCTGGTGAAAATCTTTTCCCATTCTGTAGGCTGTCATTTTGTCCTATTGACAGTGTCCTTGGTTTTACAGAAGCTTCTCAGCCTCAGAAGATCCCACTTATTTATTGATTGTTGATTTTAGTGTCTGTGCCACTGGTGTTATATTTAGGAAGAGGTCGCCTGTGTTGCAGTTATTTTCATTTCAATTTGCAGCAATATATGGTCTTGTTTGAAAAGATCCATTAAAACTTAGGAAACTGACCTGAGTCATGGTCAGAAGCATCCAGAGCCTTCTCCAAAGCAGCAGCTGCCCTCCCACCCGGGCTTTCTCCTTCAGAGTTAGCAAAGTCCCTCTCCAGGTGTGACTCGTCACTTCCTATCAGTCATCTCTCTCTTCTGCCTCTGGCCTCTGAGTCTTGTGATGCCTACCACAGCTTCCCATGGCAGAAAACTAAGATGAGACCAGACCCTGTGCTTCTTCTCTCAATCCAGCATCTTTAAGACTGCGACCTTTCTTATAATGAAGAACATCCTTATTAGCACATGAAACATGTTTTGTCAGCAATCAGATTGAAGAACCATTTAAAAATCTATCTTACTTGATGTTAATGAGGGAATGGATATGTTTACATACTCTTTTTATGGAAATACAAATCATTGCATTTTAAAACATTTAACTTATTGCTATTTTTGAGAATTTCATACGTGAAATACACTTATAACATTTCTGCACACACTTTTCCCCACCAGCTCCTGTCATATCCCTCTCAGTGTTATGACCTCTTCTTTGGTATTATTGCCGCAGTTAGATAGTTAGATAAATAGATATGGAGGTAAGTAGGAGGATGGATGAATAGATGACTGGGAGAGAGAGACAGACAGACAGACAGACAGACAGAGATCCTGCTGAGTCCAGTTAGTGCTATTCATATGCATATTTATAGATGAAAAATTGGAACTGGACAAACTATCAGAGAATTTGTCCCCAAGGAAATCAAATTTTCTCTTATTTAGCAACCGTTATTTGCCTGTAGCTCTTCTTGGGATTAGACCTTATGAGATCTTCCCACACTCATGTTGGAGTTTCATTGTGTAGGTCTGTTTTAGGCGACCATGTACTTGATATTTCATAGCTGTGGCTTTCTTGTCATATGTAGAAGACACTACTTCCCAACAGATATCCTGGTTCTCTGGCTCTTACAGTCCTCTACCATGTGACCTGAAGGTTAGAAGCAGAGGTTGTGTTGTAGATGTATCAGTTGGGGTTGGGATCCCCACATCTACTTATTTTTTGCATTTTGATCAGTTGAGAATTTCTGTGATAATCTCTGTCTGTTGTAAAAAGAAGCTTCTTTGATAATGGGTGAGAGATACAATTATCTGTGATTTAGAATGCAGCTGGGGATTATACTGGTTTAGGATTATGGCAGTGGTAGGTTCTCCTTCATGGCCTGTGACCTCACCAGCCATGGCTAATTGGCTAGGTTTACTGCACCAAGCATGAATTTCCTCAGAGTTGGCCTTAAATCCAATCAGGTAGCTGCTAGTTATCCCCAAGACAGAAATGCCACTCTTGTACCTTGAGTATATCTTGCTTTGCTGTTGTTGTGGTTTATAGGCTTTACATCTGGTGAGGCTTTAAGTTTCTTTTTTTTTTTTCCCTTAGCAGTTTGCATAGCCCCTCACATACTATGAGAGCTCGTGCTAAGAAGAAGGCTTCTGGGTCAGCTTGATTCCTCCAAGTCTTATATCTGAAACATGTAGTGTCTTCAGCAATAGAGATTTACCTTCAAGTTCTGGGAGGCAACAAAGGGCACTAGCAATAGCCTACATCATTTTGGGGGTCTCTTGGTCTCCCTTAACCAAAACTCACAGTTTTCCTGTGCTTGGTACCTGGGTTTCTGTTAAATAGTCTATGGCTCTTATGGGGAACATTATCACAGAAAGAAATGCTGCACAATCTCATTCAAATGTGGGTTTGGTTGGGGGGGACAAAGCAACAGAGGACAGATGGTCCTTGCCATAGGCAGGTATGAGTAGTTTGGACAGTTGGTCAAAGAATATACAACCATAGACTTAACCATCCCCCAATGTATAGCTATGTCAAAGCATTGCTTATATGTCTGGAATACCTATAATGTTATGTCATTGAAAAGTATTGTTTTCAAATTAAAAATGTGAGAGAGAGAATGAGTCATGGAGCAATAAGGCAAAAAAGAACAGAAAGGAGAGATAAATAAGGAAGAAAGGAGATGCTAAAAGGAGAGAACAGAAGTGGAGAACAGCAGAGTGTCTTATCCAAGAGGCTGAAGTGTTCATAGGCAGTAAATCTCTCCTATAAATGTGATGAAGATGAGTTAGATTAATAGGAATTCAAACATATGGATTATATTTCCCTTCAAAGCCAGATGGAGTTTCTAAAAGAAGAAAGTCAGAGACTGGAGGCAAAAAGCAAATAGGGTTTTTTTTCCCCCCAAGCTCATCATTTAAAACAAAGTATTTGCAGTTATAGGCATTTGACAAGCTATTGAACTCAGCTAATTCCATGTTCTTCTCAGATCACAGCTGCTCTCTCTCTCTTCTCTCTCTCTCTCTCTCTCTCTCTCTCTCTCTCTCTCTCTCTCTCTCTCTCTCTCTCTCTCTCCATTTCTGACTCTAGGAAGCAGTATAATTTTTGAGAAAATAAAATTGATCATGTTGGAGAAGAAAGATGGAAATAAGTATGACCATGACAGAGGCTTGTGAATCTTCCCGGCATTTGCACTGATGCTGGCCATCAGGGACAGGCAGTGGAGCTTGGGACTTATTACTGGAAGACCAATCTATATCATGGGTATAGCTTTACACAGAAGCTGGGGACACCTACTTTCAGCACTGGTGTGCTGAGTTCTTGCAATAAGAATATTGCAATAAGAATATTCTTTCTGAATTGGGAATCCCAACAGTTCCAGTAGGAACTGTTGAATTATAGGAATTATACCTATTTCTACCACACTTTGTCTTATCTTCCCAGTTCTTTCAAGCTATGAGCTGGCTGACATCACAAAGCAGCCTAGTCTATAGGGTATGAATGACTTCTTGGGCCATGTTTGGATTGTCAGATCTGACACTGAGCTATAGAGAAGCTCAGAGAACTTTGGAGTAGCTTTAACCAAAAGAACATGATTCCACTGGACCTTCTGCTGTGTTGATGCAACCCTAAGGAAATCCTAGGCACAGACATTGTCTTCAGAAAGTTAAACCACGCTTATTAAGTACTAATTAATCATTTGTAAATCTCCCAATGAACTTTTAATCAGTTAAGTGACATGCAGTTAATACATGACTGTGCTGTATCCTGTCACAAAGGATGCTGTCATTGCCCTAATGGAGCCTCTCAGTGGATCTACTTACAAGTTAGTGCTCTGTCTCTTAGCTCATATATGCTTTGCTCATAGTGGTCTGGACCTCTTCAGAGGGCTTAACCAACCCTTGGGGCCAATTTACCTAAGTCTGATGAGAACTGGAAGTGCTAGAGAATACACATCTCCCTGTAGCCAGTGACTGATGGGGCCCTATGTCTGCAAGCTATTTGCTTTGAAGGGCAATCTGAAGTCTAGATCACACAGAGGCTGGCAGTCCCCAGAGACTGCATCCTTGAGTGGTACCTTCCCCTTCTGTCTTCTGCTTTTGCAGGGGCAGCATTCTTGATACAACATTGCTCTTGTGTTACTGTCCCAGAGAAAGAATCTGGAGAATGTACCTAGGACACCTGCCTTCTCTGTGCAAACTGGGAAAGCAAGAAAATTCCTGTTCAGCGCAGTTGTCTACCGAAAGACTTGACACAAGCAAAGCAATTAACATTATTTCCTGAACAATAGCAGGGGTAAAACCGTGTTCTAGCCCAACTTTACCAGTGCCTGTCACTGAAGGCCTGTGATGGGTCTGGCGCTGGTTAATGTGAAAGTCAATGGTGACGACTAAAGGGAAGGATGAATCTCCTGGGGAGAGAAGTCAAAGTGCTATTGGAGGGTGGCTTTGGGTCAGGGTAGATTTGCAGAATTTGTGAATAACTTTGAAGATGGACTGCATTCTTTCTCTTTTGATCAAGAATTTTTCAGGATCAGAACGGGGCAAGAGAGGGAGGCTGGGAGAGAGGGAAGGGACAAGGGGTTAGAGAGAGAATGACTAGGGATCTGTCTTTTTTTTTTTTTTTTTTTTTTTTTTTTTTTTTTTTTTTTTTTTTTTTTTTTTTTTTTTTTTTTTTTTTTTTTTTTTTTTTTTTTTTTTTTGGACATAGCATGTTACACAGTGAAGTGTGTAAAATACCTCTCCTTCGCTTTTGAAGAAGTAATCCCACCTCATCGTCAGGTCCTTGCATCCTGATTGCTTCACTTGTTCATTCCTTTAGCAGTTACAAAGGGAGAACCTTCGAGTTCCAGGCACTGAGCTTGGGATCCAACAGCTTAGCATCTATGGAAAGAACAGGTGCATAATGTTGCAACTCGGTGTGAAGACAGCAGTGACTGAGCTCTATTCAGGGACCCTTGAAATGTAGAGTGGAGGACCCTAATGCACCAGCTTTTACTGCAAAACAGCAGTCAGAGCCAACTGTCCTGATGCAAAGCCTGGTGTGAATGGATGCTCAAGGTCATTGTTTGTATGGCCACACCTTTTGGTTCACACTTGGCTTATTCTGTCTACATTGTGGCCCCATTGGTTGCAGCCAACAGAACAAGTGGCAGGCAGTGCCCCCACATCCCCACAGTGACCACGCCTCATTCTACTCCCTGGTTGAACATTTCTGCAAAGGTTAGTTTCTTGGCATTGTACTCATTTTTTTTTTTTGTATCAAGGATCTAACTTTAAATATTGCCACTGTAGGTTTGATTTCCTTGCTATAATCATATTTTTAGGAAAATTAAAGGAAAGCTGTTAAAAGCAGGAAAATGTATATTTTCTCTCATACATATAATCTAGACTTAAATTTATATGTATTTGCCTATGTATACACGTATGTGAGGATGTGTATAAGCATGTGGGCACACATATGTAAGTATGTGTGTGCATGTGCATAAGTATCTGTATGTGCATGAGTTTTTGTGTACAAGGATGTATGTGTGCTAGATATGGAAATAATTATGAAAGGGGAGGAAGTGATCCAGGAGTGGGGTGGAAGGAGTAGAGGAGGTACAGGGGAACGTGGAGTTGGAGGGAAAATAAGAAAATATTAATTAAAATGCCTTGATGAAACCCATTTTTGTATGCTAGCTAGAAAACTAGTAAGAACAAATATAGAAATTAAAATGTCAGGCCGGTTTGTCCCACGCGGAGTCAACATGAGGATTGAGAAATGTTATTTTTGTTCCGGGCCACGGCATGATGTTCATCCACAATGATTGCAAGGTGTTTCAATTCTGCAAATCCAAGTGTTATAAAAACTTCAAGAAGAAGCGGAACCCATGCAAGGTCAGGTGGACTAAAGCCTTCCGTAAGGCAGCTGGCAAGGAGCTCACAGTGGGCAACTCATTTGAATTTGAAAAGCGTAGAAATGAACCTGTGAAATACCAGCGAGAGCTGTGAAATAAAACTATTGATGCAATGAAGAGAGTTGAAGAGATCAAACAGAAACGGCAGTTGAAGTTTATAATGAACAGGTTCAAGAAAAACAAAGAGCTACAGAAGGTTCAGGACATCAAAGAAGCCAAGCAGAACATCCATCTTATCCGGGCTCCTCTTGCAGGCAACGAAAGCAGCTGGAAGAAAAAATGGTACAGCAGTTTCAAGAGGATGTGAACATGGAGGGTGTTTCTAATGGTGCCACCTGCAGCCAGCCCTGTGCCACTGGGAACCAGTGGAGACTGTCAGCCTCTAGTTATTGACTGGTTACAAAGGTTCCTCAGACAAAGGTGATTCACGAGCTTCCCTTTTACATTGCAGCCTGTAAAAGCATCCATGGTGGGTGTTAGGTCTCAGCTCAGTGTTCTGCTTCTCTGTGTTATGCTCACATAAACAAGAAAGTTTGTATGTAGATAAAGGCATGAACTCTGGGCATAATGTGGTTGAATCATTGCTTAATGGCACCACGCAGCATTTCTGTACTGACTGTCTTGCTAGTGGGACATTTGTAATGATGTA
Source organism: Sigmodon hispidus (assembly GCA_004025045.1). Classification (NCBI taxonomy): domain Eukaryota; kingdom Metazoa; phylum Chordata; class Mammalia; order Rodentia; family Cricetidae; genus Sigmodon; species Sigmodon hispidus. The sequence continues at coordinate 12,616 of PVIH01007130.1, forward strand.
ATATTTTTCTTGTACTGGGATAGTCAGTTTATTAGTATTAGTTAAGCAGAGATAACACAAGGAACTAACTGTTCTCCAGCAATGCCCTTTTAAAATTTATTATGTGGTTTTCTTTTTTGGTTTTTTGAGATTTCTCTATTATATAGCTCTGGCTGTCCTGGAACTCATTGTATAGCTCAGGCTGGCTTGAAATCACAGAGATTCACCTGCTTCTGCCTCTTGAATGCTGGAATTAAAGATGCCCCATCACAACCAGCATTTTTGATTTTCTTTAAAAAAAAAAAAAGAAACAAAACAAAACAAAACAAAATCTCCTCCCCTCCCACCCCCTGACCAAAAAAAGACAACTAAACCAAAACTCCTGTTTTGGGAAAATAGAATTTATGGCTAGAATGTTGCCTATTATTTGTACATACATACATAAATAAAACCATTTCTAAAAAAAGAAATTAAAATGCAAGCCAGAATAAAAAATTAAAATTAGTTGGAGATACGAGAGTCATTGAGTTTACTAAGGAGGCTCTTATAATTTTAAAATGCCACAAATGCTCCCTGTCCCACGCCACTGCTTAGCAATGGTTTCGAGGCAGCCAGATTGATTGAATTCAAATAAATAAAGAGTGTAGGGAAGAGTTCAGACTCTGGGTGGCCATGACCTTTCTGCTTTGTGGGCTGTTATGTTGTGGGATCATCTGGTAAGAGAGAACTCAGAAGGAGTAAAAACCTAGAGAGACAAAAGACAATGAGTAGTAGAGGAGGGGGCCAGAGAGATGCTCGGTGGGGAGAGCTCATGATGTGCAAGGAGGAGGGTCTGAGTTTGGATCCCAGTATCCCATGTGCCTATAACACCAGCACTGTAGTGGGGAGCATAGACGGGGTTTGCTGGCTGTCAGCTTGGCTCCAGGTTCAATGGCAGACCCTGTCTCTAAGGCAGAGTGGTAGAACAGGACCCCATTGTTCTCCTCTGACATCTGCTCTTAACTCAGCCTCTATGTGTGCAACACACACACACACATAAACACACCACACACACATACACATACCACACACACCACACACACACACCACACACACATACCACACACATACACACACCACACACACATACCACACACACACACCACACACACACCACACACATACACACACCACACACACATACCACACACACACATAAACACACCACACACACACACCACACACACAGACACACACACATATACACACACAGAGACACACACAGAGAAACACACCACACAGAGAGAGAGACACACACACACACAGATACATACACAGACACACACATCACACACACAGAGACACACACACCACAGACACAGACACAGACACACACACACACACACACACACACACACACATGCATGCACATGTGTGCTCTTCAAAGGGCAGTCAAAGATATAGGGACCTACAGAGAAAAAAGGGACCATTTAGCTCCCTCAGGATAGACAATCAGATGAGTGGGAACAGAATTTTTCAAGGGACAAGGAACATCTTACACACTGAGGATGTCCCCTAAAAGTCATTTATTAAAATCCTAAACCCCAAGTGGCTGACATCTAGATCTTAAAACTTTCAAGCCCCTGCCACTAAAAAAAATAAATTTCTATTTATTGAAGATACACAATCTGGCACTTTCAAACATGGATGCAAAGAAATCCAGCAAGTTGAGGCCTGAAAAGTAGACAGAGGCAGCACATGCCTTCTGTGAGAAGAAATGGGAGTAAGCTGGCCAAGGCAAGGTGTGATTTCACAACGTAGAGCAAGATCAAGTCTTCTGGGAGGCCGGTGAGTCAGACAGGAAGGAGACAGAGCAGAAAAGCGGCGACCTGAAATGCATGTTATTGCTCAGGATGCCAGCTGTTCAGAGCCCAAGAGGAAGCTGCTGGTAGAAAATGACTAGAAGAAAGTAGGGATGGTTGCCTATGGATAACTGTTTGGACAGGAAGCTGGCACTCCTAAGAAAGTATAAGGAAGCCCCCTGCTGACTAAGGAGCCTGTAGAAGAGTGGACATGGGTTCTATAATGGTTTGGATGGCTGTACTGGAGAGCAAGCATTAATTGTCAGCTTAACATTGCCTAGAATCACCGGGAAAAAGTCTCAGTTAAGTAATCATGTTTATCAGGTTTGTCTTGATTAGCAGGTGGTTCCAGCCCATTGTGGACAGCACCGTTTTCCAGGCAGGTTACCCTGGCTATGGAGGAATGCTAATCAGGAACCTGTGAGCTGGTCTGAGGGTATGCCAGTAAGTAGCATTTTCCCATGTTTTCTGTTTCAAGTTCCTGCGCCCACTGGTACAATACTGGAGGCAATGTTATGGGAGAATGTAAACAGAGGCAGAGTTTTTCTGATCCAATCACTTGGTCCCAAATTAAAAAAAAAAAAAAAAGCTTATATTAATTACAAAATGATGAGCCAATAGTTCAGGCTTATTACTAACTAGCTCTTACTTTTAGATGAACTCATTTCTGTTACTCTTCTTTGCTTGGCTCCCTTGCTGTCTCTCTGGATTCTACTCTGCTTCATTCCAGTGCTCAGTTTGATTGTTCTGCCTAACTTTATCCCACCTCACTACAGGCCAAACAGCTTTATTATTATTCACATACACATATTCATGGCGTACAGAAACCAACCACTTTCTGATTAGATATAAAGCCTGCTACACACTATGAAACTCTGGCCTGGTATAGTTTACTGGGCCTAAAACCTGTGTCTGATTAGGTCATGGGCCCTAGGAGGAAACCTAATACTATTATTTTGCTCAATGGAGTTAGTAATAAATTGTTCCTTAAGTTCTTCTGTTTATAGCCATAGGTTAGTACATTTCTCAACCCTCATTAGAAAAGCATCTTCTTGCTAGAGACAGATTTATACAGGAACTCCCTTTGGTCAATATGCAGAGAATAAGAAACTATGAAGTGCTCAGCTCTAAATAAGATGGCCATGTTATACCATCTCCACCCAGGGGCTCAGGGACCATCAGGGAAGATGGAGCAGAGATATCAGGAGCCAAAGGTCATGAATGACTGCAGGAAAACATTTTGTGACATGACAGGGCCGGTGCACACAGGAACTAATGGCAGCTGTGACAAGATCTGCACAAGACAGAGCCATGCCAGCTCGCAGCCATCAGAAGAGACATTGATAAGAGATGATAGCTTCTCAGGGAGTTTTTTGGGGATGTGGTCCCAGGGAGGCTATCCTGGCTCAGTAAATGATCCTATACCCATGCATATACAGGCTCAGTGGGGTCAGTGGAATTTTTAAAAGAGCGTATTGGAAGGGAAAAGTGGTATAAGGTGTGAAGAGAATTAGAGGGGAGGGAATGGGCACAGGCTTGTTAAGAAGCCCATTAGATCAACGTATGAAGTTCCCAGACAAGAAAAACAGCATCTCAAGTTCCTGCCCCTAATGTCCCTCAGTGTGATGTGACTATGACCTGAAAGTGTAAATCAAATAAACCCTTTTTCTTCCTCTAAGTTTCTTTGGTCATTTTTTTTTTAAATCACAGTGATAGAGTTCATTTACATTTGTAATGATCTGAGTGTTTCCAGTAATCTTTGGCTTTAGATGCAGAGAGAGAAGTTTTGTCATATTAACCTTAGACGGGCATTTTGCATGGAAGATGAGGCAGAAGGGTGGGTTCTAGAGAGGTCCTATTGGGAGGATTCAGGAAATGGATAGCAGGAAGGTCTGTAGAGCACAAAGGAGCCTACTGTGATTGGAGGAAGAGTTGTCTGTCTCTGGACTCCACAGGAAGAAGATGCATGATTGAGAAATACAAGCCTGGGCTCTAACAAAGGCAGTTTGGTTCTAGTTGTTGGAGAACTAAGGGTGGCTGGATTATTAAGCTCCCAGGCTTGAAGTAGCAGTTTCCACTGATGTGTGGATTTGTTTCCACTGATGTGTGGATTTGAGATGCTTTCACACATGTATATCTCAGAGGATACTCACAAGGGCCCGATGGGCTAAGTCATTCAGGGGTAATGACCATTAGGTGTGAAACGTGACAGCAATTAGTCCAAGGTGAGGAAAGGGGGTTTTAGGGCCCAGGAGACACATTTGACTAGTTCACAGTCTTCCTGAAACTTGACCATGATCTCATTGATCCCAGACACCCCTGCATGGCATGCAGGGATCAGATCTCCTGCCTTTAAGATTGCCTCTACCACTTATTGTGAGAAAAAAATTGAAAGTTTCTCTATTATGTAGCTCTGGCTGGCCTGGAACTTGCTATGTAGATTAGGCTAGCTTTGAACTCACCTGCCTCTGTCTCTCAAGTGCTGAGATTAAAGGTGTGAACCACCATGCATAGCTCCGTAAGCATATTCTTGACTCTTTGGCATTCAGTTTTCTCATGCATATAATGCAAGCTTGCTTCTAAGTATAAAACGGAGCCTTTATAATTTCCAGCACACTGTAAGAATTCTTTCCCCTTATGTCCTTCTCTTGTTACCTAATTATAGCCTGTCTATGAAGCCTTGGAAAGCTACAGAATCTTGTCTTGGGTTATTATCCAAAAGCTTCAGTCCTCATCTCTGATCTGGAAGACAGTGTGGTAGGAGGTCTCTGCAGCTGAAGCTCTCAGACTAAACTATTTCTATCACATGTGTTTTCTGCTCACTGGCCTCACTTGGGGCACAGGGAGATCCACACGGGGCTTGATGAATTACTATATGCTACAGGATTTAGCTCATGCCATAAATAGAACATACATTTCACTGGTGGGATTTATAAACTGTGCTGATAGAATGTAATAGGACTGGTCTTACCATAGAATTTTGTCTAAAATCCCAAGTGAGTGAGTAAATAAAAATAATCAAGGAACCTGTCTGCCCTACACAGCATTAATCAGTGTGCTGGAGCCTTGTTTAGCATTTCCCTAGAGTCTGGGCTGAGCCTGATAGCAGTGGAGAGCCAGAGGTAAGAATGGCATTCTTCGGTAATCAGATTTTCTCAGCCTGGGCAGGCAAAAAAAAAAAAAAAAAAAAAAAAAAAAAAGTATGGAGTTTTCATGTCATAGAGGATCCTCCCCAGATGATCTCTGAAACTGAAACTTTGTAAAAACAAAATGTAACTGAGCTACAGGAAATTCTACTTAAAAAAAATTAAATCTTGTGAGTAGAACATGAAATTTGTTCAGTAAAGTCCCAAAGTTAGCACCGAGATTCTTGGACTCTTGGCCTCCTCTTTTCAATATGAAGAAACTGGGGGAAATTATCATCCTATCATCCTTGTATAACAACAAAAACACAAGATGTCTTAAACCATCCATGATACCAAATAAGACACCTTGGACCAGATAAATGATAAATAAAGGCTTGCTTCTCATAGTTCTGGAGGCTGAGAAGACCAGAATGAAGACACCGGCAGGCTCAGTGTCTCATGAGGGCTAGCTCCCCTTTCCTTCAGGATCTATCCTTTCCCCTACATCCTCCCAAGGATGAATGTTGTCCCTTCACATGACAAGTGAGAGAGACTAGGTCATCTCCCTGCTGTTCTTTTTTTATAAGGACATGAATTCCAATCCCGAGCACAGCTCTCAGGTCCCAAGCACTTCTTTGAGGTCGCACCTTGTGTCACTTCGGTGATGGTTTTAATTTTTTTTAATTTCTTAGAATATGAACCTATTTCTCTGGCTTTATTTCATACCACTTAATCTCTCTTAGCCTCCATCTACCCACTTCTTACACAATCACTACTAAATGAAGATACAGTTGTGTGTGGCTTTCTGTGCCCCACCCTCTGGTTGCTTCCAATCTCCAAGTGGTCACCTTGTCTCTCTCTGCCCTCCTCTCCATTCTGTATCTAGGTGACTCCTACTCACTTTTTATTCTAACATCACCTCCTTTATTCTGGTCCCCAGTGAGTGTTCATTAAATAGTCATAGAGGTCATAGGACATGAGGAAAGCAGGATTTGAAAACATTCATTTTCGGGACAGAGATTAACTGATGAATAACATCTTTAATAACAGTTTAAGGTCAAAGAGGATTCTTGCCCACATAGCCTCTGCTTATTGTAATTTGTCAGTTCTGTTTTCAGTTTTAGAAGCTGGTGTTGCCAGATAACTAATGGTGCATTCTCAGGATAGCACCTACATAACTATTACATGTGAATTAGGTAGCAGTACTACTTCAGAGCTTATATGCTGTTTCTTAGCTATTTTTTCTTTTACAAAGGAAAGATAAGTAATTCTATACTTAGGTAACTGAAGTGACTTGAGTCTAGCAATGTGAATATAGTTAACATAAATACGTGCTGTACTTGAAAATCCTAAGATAGTTCATTTCATTTTATGTGTTTTATGACAGTGAAAATGTGGGTACTTGGGAGGCAGAAGCAGGACAATCAGAAACTGATGTCAGCCTAGTCTATGCAGTGAGTAACAGACCAGCCAGAGCTATATGGTGAGACTTGTTTCAAAAACAAGAAAGAAAAAGAAAGTAAGCAAGCAAGCAAACCCAACCAGACAACAAAATAAACACACACACACACACACACACACACACACACACAGGAGGAAAAGAGGAAGGGAAGGAGGGGGATATGATTTATTCATATCTGGGTTTTCTTGGAGTCACAGGCAACACCTATGTTGGTGACAGTTTTCGACACATACATTCAAATCACGAAAGGTATCTAGAGGAAAGCAATAGTCCATCTCCATTCCATGACCTGCCCACAGCTACTCTAATCATACTTCAGGCTGTTATTTGAGCCAGGATTGGGAGGAAGAACCTATTAATTCGTCCACAGACAGAGGGGCCAGAAGGTAGAACATTTCCAGATCACAGATCACACAGATGACTTTAGACAAACTCCCAAGGGAAATGGGCTGAAGCTGACCACCCTGTTCTTTCAGGGCAGGGCTCAGAACTAGCCACATGAAAATGGAAGCTCTGGATGTTGCTCCCATCCAGATCACAGAGGACTCCATCGCTTTAAGAAATGTATTCTTTTGGATTTAGCTATGGTAAGGCCAAATAGTCTTCTAATAGTTATAACTCACTCAGGACAATTTTGAGAGCATGTTAACCAGTAGTTTCCTTGTGGAAGAAGCAGAACCCAAGAAGACAGGAGTTTGGATATGGTGGTGGTCTGGGGCTACCAGTTGATGTAGGCATTGGTTGCACGATGTCTGGTTTATCACCGCAACTCCGTGAGTGTTGTAATTTGGGCAATGACAGCTTTTCTATTTTTCTTTATTTCTCATTTTCTATTCTTGGTCTGTTCACATGAAATATTTAGCTTGGATCCCTGATCTAAAATTAAAAGCTCAGGTTAGAACAATGTGCAAAAATGAATCATATGTACTCAAATGCTTCTTGCTCAGAATGACTGACCAGAGGAAAAAGTACAGTGTGTGATCACAGTTCAAGGTCACAGTGGACTGTTTTGTTTATGTCCCGTTGATAATGGCCTTTGGTGCCAGTGAAAAGGCTACCTTGATATTTATTTAATACCAGTTCTAGATTTTGTGTTCCTCCCTGAATTGTAAGAATGAATCCCAAATCCCAGGAAACAACAACGGTGTGCTGTGATTTGAATATTTATCTCCCCAAAACTCACGGAATTTGTCACAGTACTTATAACAGCAATATTAGTTGGGACATTTCAAAGATAATTAAGCTGTCAAGGTTCCACTCTCATGGCAACAATACTAGTGTTCTGACAAAATGAGTCAGACGCTTTTGTCTCTTTGCCCGTGTTTCTCTTCCATGTGATGGTATTGCAAGAAGACCCTGACCAGATACAGCATCTTTATCTTGAACTTCTTGGCCTCCAGAAGTATAAGAAACACATTTATGGAAATTATAAATTATCTCATTCTTGAGCATTCTTTTCTAACAGTAAAACATAGGAGATACCAACCATACTCAACTTAAAAACCTAATGACTTACAAGAATCGAATGTTTCCAAGAAGTCTTCGCAGAGAAGTTGGCTGTGATAGCAAGAGAATGAGGCACTGGTTGGGAGAGCAATGTCACACTCAGTAGATCATCTCTGTTTTCCTTGATTGTATTGATTGTAGGGGTGGGTCACTGGGAGGGTCTGTCACACATTGATTAGACAGCTGGGGTGGGTTATATTTAGTGATTAAGAGAGGAAGCACTTCCAAAGATAGGATTTGTGCCCAAGCTCTGCTGTTCATACTTTGGGGCAGCTGACAAAATGGGATGGGGAATCTAAGCCAGAGCAAACAAGCATACAGGACTAAAGCAGGGATGGGGTGGGTGGGGGGTGGGGGTGTTGCAGTGGCAGCAAGTCCCATCTGAATGGTGTCCGATGACCTCCATGGGGTTTTTCATTCAGTCCTCATTTCTCTTCCAGTCATATTCACAGCACAAAAGACCCATTTCTGTTTCCTTTCTTATTTTCTCCTTGTATCCTCAATTCCTGACCTCTCCTTCCATTCTGTGACTGATAAGGCAGGGAGCAGTGGGTGGAATTGATATTTGAAACCAGCTACATGTGGGCAAAGTAAGCATCCATTATGGAGTGTGGTTTTAACATTTGAAAAAGATGTCTATACCCCCAGCTTGGCTCTGCTTTCTGGTTAGCATGCGGCCTACGATTTCCTGATAAGAATAAAGCATTTTTATAGAAAGCCTCCATGAACTAGAATATCCAAGACCCAGAGAGACAGTGCTACATTTGGGAGCAGTGATGAGCGGAGACCTGGGACCAGCCTTGATTAGCCAGGGACTCACTGGATGGGTATGACACTTTCTGATCAGGTTTTCTGTGTTTTTCTCCATCTTGCTTCTTCTTGTGACGAGAGGCTCTGAAACACTTGTTCATGAAGTGAACATCATCTGAAGATGGTTGCTAGGGGCCTCTTCAGCCCAACAGATGTTCAAGGAATATGAGGTGCTCTCAGGCAAGTTTTTGATAATGGTGATGGTGATGCTGGTATGTGTGTGTGTGTGTGTGTGTGTGTGTGCAAATGTGCATGAGTGCATGTATGCAAATGTGTTTTATGAACATACTCTTAATAAACCACATTTTAAACATAATGATAGGTTCACAGAAAAACTGCATTGGAAGGTACAGAGATTTTTTCACATATTCTGTACTCCAGCATATCTATCTCTCCTATACTATCTGAACTCCATACCGGAGAGGTATATTTGTTACAGTTAGTGAGCATTCATCAGTGTACTGACTGGTTTTGACACAAGCCAAAGTCATCAGAGAAGAAGGAGGCTCGATTGAGGAAATGCCTCCATGAGAACCAGCTATTAAGGCATTTTCTCAATTAGTGATCAATGAGGAGGCCCAGACCATGGTGGGTGGGGCCATCCCTTGGCTAATGATCCTGGGTTCCATAAGGGAGCAGGCTGAGCAAGCCATGGGAGCAAGCCAGTAAGCAGCACGCTTCCATGGCTTCTGCATCAGTTCTTGCCTCCAGGTTCCTGCCCTGTTTGATTTCTAATTCTGCCTTCTTTTGGTGATGGAAAGCAATGTGGAAGTGTAAGCTGGAGAAACCCTTTCCTCTCCAACTTGCTTTTTGGTTATGGTGTTTTGTAGCAGCAATAGATGCCCTAGTCAAGACAAATGGCATACCATAACTGCCCAGAGTCCTTAGTTTAAATCGGGTTACATATATATGTTTGGACAGATATATAAGGCATGTGCCCCCTACTAGTATCCATATAGAGTAACTTCTCTGTCCTAAAAGCTCTTTATGCTTCACTTTCTTTTCCCCTCATCTCTAGCATCTACTGACTCATTTACTATCTTTGTGGTTTTTTCTTTCCAGAATGCCATGTAGTTACATGTACCTATTAACTGGCCATTTTTGGTCTATGTATGTCTTTAAAGTAAATACATTTAAAGTTTTTTCTTTTCATGTCTTGGTCATTCATTTGTGTTTAGAAAATTGTATAAATATACTCATTAAAAGATATAAATTATAAGGGTAAATAAAAACACAAGATCCACCTATATGTTGTGTACAAGAAACACATTTTAAGTATAAAGACACATACAGACACATATAGACACATATAGAAGGATGGGCTAATAATATATACTGCAAAGATACCAATAAAAATAGGATAAGCTGTTTTAATCTCATAAACAGTGAACTTTACATCACAGAAAGTTATAAGAAATTGAAGAGGATTATGGTGATTTTGAGTAAGAAGGGCCCCTGTAGGTTCATATTTTTGATGCTTGGTCATCCGAGAATAGCCCTACTTGAGAGAGATTAGAATGTGTGGCCTTGTTGGAGTAAGTTTTGTCTTGTTAGAGGAAGTGTGTCACTGGGGATGGGCTTTGGGGTTTCAAACGCTCAAGCCAGGCTCAGTGTCTCACTCTCTTCCTGCTGCCTATGGGTCAGGATGTAGGACTCTCAGCTACTTCTCCAGCACCATGACTGCCCTGTGTCATATTTCCTGCCATGTCGATAGTGGACAAAGCCTCTGAAACTGTAAGCCAGCCTCAATGAAATGCTTTCTTTAAGTCATGGTGTGTCTTCACAGCAATAGAATACTGAGTAGTACCAGGAACATTGCATGATGATAATTATCAGAGCTGACGTAACAGCTCTTAGTATATGACCCTAACAATATAGCACTGGTATGCCGAAGACTTCATAGTAAGATGATTATTGATGCAAAAGTTTGACAGCTGTCATATTACTATTTTGTAATGGTTATTATTGTCTTTTTCTCTATTTTCAATCTTATTTTTTATTTTAATTAAATGTTTTATATTATTCTACTTTCTCTCTTTTCTTAGTTGTCAATTTTTCTTTTTTTAAAAAGTTTTTCAGTAGTTGACCTAGTGTTTCAGTCTAGATTTAGAACTAAGTTACATTCTATACACAAACATTATCTGTATACATATTGGAATATACTGTGTTTGTTACTATTTTAATTATTGCCTGTTAATCCATTAGAATTTTTCTTTGCTACATGAATTATTTAAAAATATATAAAAACAGTATCTAGACTTAAGGGACAGCCCATGGTACTGTATTAAGAACCTGTGGTGTGAACAAATTTATGAAAGAGTGGCAGAGCCCTTGTTGTCAAAACTAAGGGGGGTGGAAAATGGACATTAATTGTTTGGAACAGTCATGCTACATACATAACTACATTCAGTAATTACATTATCCCCATCTGTTGAACATTAAGGCATGTTGGGGAGAAACATGTTCTTCAAAGTCAGACAGAATGCTACCTTCATCAATTTTTTTTTCATAAACTCATGAAAGTTATCCAAGAACACAGATAGAGGGGACACAATCCATAATACCCCTGTGGTGGTTTGAATGGCCCATATGAGGTGGCACTACTACAAGATATGGACTTTCTGGAGTAGGTATGCCCTTGTTGGTAGAAGTGTGTCACTGCATCAGGCTTTTGTGTTTCAGACACTCAAGCCAGGCTCCTTGTCACTCTCTCTTCCTGCTGCCTTCAGATCCGGAAGTAGAACTCTCAGCCACTTCTCTAGCATCATGTCTGCCTGCGTGCTGCAATGCTTCCCGCCATAACGATAATGGACTAAAGCTCTGAACTGTAAGCCAGCCCCAATTAAATGTTTACTTATGATAGTTGCTATGGTCATGGCATCTATTCACAGCAATAAAACCATAGCTAAGACAATCCTTTTTCAATTCTGACATCAACTGAAAGTTTGGGGGAGAAATATATGTAAAATAATAAGATGTTACAATTAGCATATAGTCATTGCACATAGTGAAACAAATTTCCTAGAACAAATACTATTGAATATAAAGACACAGATCAACCACAGCATAGTAACAGTGGGTGAAGCCAATACTCAGTTCTGACCAATAACAGGTCCTCCATGCAAAAACAAATTATGAGCAGAGAAACATCTGAGTAAAATGTCATTATAGATTAACTCTACCAATGATTTCATCTGAACTCTGGAGAATATACTTTCTTCTCACCACCCATGACATTTCCTCCAAACAGATTATATAACAAAACATACAGTAAGTTTTAAACAATACAGGAGAATTGAAATAATTTCTGTCCTATAAAATCTACAATGAGCCAAACTATAAATTAATAGCAAGAAAAACTATGCAACATATACAAACTCACAGAGACTGAACAGCTCACTATTGAAAGATGAACAGAGCATTGAAGAACTTGGGAAATTAAAAAAAAATTCCTGACACTCAATGAAAATGACATAAATTTAATAAAAATAAAAACACACGATATCTATATTAATCTGTTGGTGTGATAAGCACCATGACTAAAACAACTTAAGGAGTTAAGAAGAAAAGGTTTATTTCACTTTATAGCTGATAGTCCACCTTGACAGGAAACTAAGACAAGCTTTGAAGGCAGGAACCTGAGGCAGGAACTGATGCAAAACCCAGGAGAAATGCTGGTTACAGGCTTGCTTTGCATGGCTTGCTCATTTTGTTTTCTTCTACAACCTCAGACCACATGCCTAGTGACCCACAGTGGACTAGGCTCTGCTCCATCTATATCTGTAACTATCTGAATATCTATATGTCTATAGCATCCTTGTGTGTGTGTGTGTGTGTGTGTGTGTGTGTGTGTTCAGTTAAAGAAAAGGGTATCATAAATTTGAGAGAAAGAGACAGTGTCTTAGGGTTCCTATTGCTGTAAAAAGACACTATGATCACTGAAGTTCTTATAAAGGACAACATTTAACTGGGGCTTGCTTACAATTTCTGAGGTTTGGTTCATTATTCTCATGGTGGTATGCAGGCAGGCATGGTGTTAGAGAAGGAGCTGAGAGTTTGTTCTACATCTTGATCCATATGCAGCAAAAGCAACGGTGTTCCACACTGAGTGTAACTTGAGCATAAGAGACCTCAGTGCCCACTCACAAGGTGATGCACTTCCTCCAATAAGGCCACACCCATCCCAACAATGTACACCTTCTAGCAGTGCCACTCCTTATGGGGGCCATTTTTCCCAAACCACCACAAAGTGGGCATATGAAAACGCTGGAGGGAGAAAGAAAAGCTAAGGAAAAATGATGTAATTATATTTTAATTTAAAAAAATAGCAAAGAAAACCATTAAAGTAAACTCTTTAGGAATATAGAGTGAGCATTGTCTAAAGGATACTCTTAATAAGTGCCTCTCCAACTTTTTTTGACTGAAGTTCACTGGGATGGATGGACAGTGCCAGGACTGCTCTGCCTAGTCATACGAGTTGTGTGAAAAACCAAAGAGTGAATTTCAAGTAGTCCTTGGCCAGTGACTTTGTTAGGATTCCCGATGCTGTGATAAATGCCAAACCGAAACAACATGGAGAAGAAGAGAGGCTGTATTTCAGTTTACCGTTTACAGTCAGTCATCCAGGCAAATTGGGGCAGGAATTCAGGAAGGAATAGGAAGACAAAAACTGATGCAGAGGCCATGGAGGGATGCTGCTCACGGGCTTGCTCCTCATGGCTTGCTCAGCCTGCGTTCTTATAGAACCCAGGTCTACCTCCCCAATGGTGGCACTGCCACTTCAATCACTAATTAAGACAATGAACCACAGGGTTACCCACAGGCCAGTCTAGTATGGGCGTTCTCTCAACTGAGGCTCTGTCTTCCCAAACAACTCTAGTTTCTGTCTAGTTGACATAAAACTAGATGGCACAGCCAGAGTGCTCCTGATCTCACTTGCCAACTGAGACCAGAGAAGAGAACTGGCAGACCTGAGGGTGAACAAACCAATTTGAGCTTCTTCGGGATGTGTATTATGTGTCATCTGAATGCTTTTCTCCCCTGTTCGCCAGCATGACTTGTTTCTGCTGCATAGAGCGCCACCATGTCCTCCTCAATACCAGAGACTAAGCTAGAGCTGGGAGCCCAGATTCTTCCTCCTGATCACTACTGAAGAGAAAATACAAATTATTCTAAGACTTTCAGAGGAAACAAATTCAATAACAAGATATTGAGCAATAAATTCGGGGGAAATTACATGGGCTCCCTTTTTCCTCCCTCTCTGCATCCATCCATCTGTTCATCCATCATCTATCCTTCCTTCCCTCCTCCCATCCCTCCCTTCATGTGACAATTTTAATGAGAAATACCCCCATAGACTCATGTTTTTGAACATGAGCCTCAGTTGGTGACATTGTCTGGAAACCTTTGGAAAACAGAAACTTGCTGGAATTCATGTCACTAGGAGTTGGTCTGAGGGCTCACAGCCTCATTTTACTGCCTGTTCACTCACTTTGCTTCCTGGAGTGGGTGAAAGTGTGATTAGCTAGCTTCCTATTTCTGCCACAATGCTTTCCTCCATAGCTGCCATGCCTTCCCCATGATGGACTCTGTCCCACGAAAGCTATGAGCCAAAATAAACATCCTCTACCCTAAATTTATTTTTGTCAGGGTATTTATCACAGAAAAGATAATTAATTTCTCTCTCTCTCTCTCTCTCTCTCTCTCTCTCTCTCTCTCTCTCTCTCTTTGAGTTGGGTCTTTTCTATAGGTCAGAATTTCTGCCTCAATCCTTCAAGTAGTCTATGATCATAGGTATATACCACTACGCCCAGGTATACATTTACTTTAACAATAAGAAAACACATGTGTAAATTTATTATACAAGGTTTTCTAGAGCAGCAGTTCTGAACCTATGGGTGGTGACCCCATTGGGGTTGAATAATCATTGCACAGTGGTCACCTAAGGACATTAGAAAACACAAACATTTACATTAAGATTTATAGCAGTGGCAAAAAATAGTTACAAAGTAGCAATGAAAATTTTGTAATTGGGGGTCACCATCACATGAGAAACTGTATTAAAGGGTCCCAGCATTAGGAAGGTTGAGAACCACTGTTCTAGAGGAACAGACAGACAAAGAATTTGAGGGGATTTGGGAATTTATTATCTTGATTGGCTTACACAATATGAGTAGGCACCTGAACAACAGCATCCAGCATACTAGAGAGCCTAAGAACAAACTAGCTATTTGTCCCTCAAAACTGGGTAGCTAAGAAGCCCCAGTGTGGCACTTGACAACCTGGAAGGTTCCCTGAGAGACCCTGCTGTTTAATTCATGCTGGAAAGTGCAAGAGTCTGTTTCTGGTGCAATCAAATATGACTGCAACCATGGTGATTGAAGCAAAGGAGGCAGGGAGCTGATCTCTCCTGGACTGTGATCTGCCTTGCCCTTCAGAAAGTGCTCTCTGACTGAGCCTGGGCCTTCCTCCTCAGTTATTCCTCTAGAAATCCCCTGGAAAGCCCCAGAGGTATCCAGGTGACTCTAGGACCCATCCCATTGACAATCAAGACAAACCATAAAGATATCTTAAGATCTGGTAGCTGGAAATAGGCCAAAGCCACAGTGAGTGAGTCTGTGTCACTATTCTCTACTTGGCTGTGAAGGTTGATTTCTAATGTGAACTTGGATTAACATATATCTGAGGCCTGAATGAGGCACACTTTTGGGGTCTTTGGGGTGCCTGTCACTAGCAGCAGTACTCATGGCCTGACATTCCTGACCAAATGGAAGGGAAAAAAAGGGGGTAGCTTAGCAACATAAGTCGCTCAAGTTCCATTCTAACTAGTGTTATTAAATAAAAACCCAGGGTCAGATAGTAGGGTGAAATCCGAAAGAGCAAAGAAACAGAGCAGCAACCTCTAGAGATGTCTTTCCTCTACAAATCCTCAGACCAAATTGGGGGAGGAGCTGAGATCCCATCTCCACCAGCCTTATATTCCTGTTTCCACCTCCCAAGTGCTGGGAATAAAGGCATGAGCCTCCCAAGTGCTGGGAATAAAGGCATGAGCCTCCCAAGTGCTAGGATTAAAGGCATGAGCCACCTCTGCCTGGCTTCTTTGGTTAACTAGTAGCTACTCCACCCTCTGGTCTCCAGTCAAGCTTTCTTTATCAGAACACAAAGTATTACTCAAGTCTCCTCTCGGTTTCCTGTGGGACCCCACACTCCAGGATGCTTCTGGCACAGTGCATTCCTGGCCATGGTGAACCGTGTTCCTCTGAATTAGGAGCCAAACAAACCCTTCCTGTTTTAGACTACTTCTGATTTGGTTACAGCTGAGAACATTAACTAACACAAAAGATAACCAAGCAATCCATAAAACAACAGATAATTAAATAAAATTGAGGTAAGTATAAAATAGTACAGAAGAAATTTCTTAACTTAAAATCAAGTGACCCCAGAAATAACTAAACATTTATAAAATAACTAGGTGCTGAACTCTAGTGTGAACATAATGTATGTAGCAACTCATTCCAGTCTGGAAAAGCTTGATAAGACAGAGATTGCTTTGTGTCTCACAGGTGACATTGGAATACAAAAAAGTTCAAGAGCACCATGTTTGGCTTTGATCAGTGGCCTTTGTGCCCTTTTCTCCATAGATCTGAGTCCTCAATTGTTGGGAATCAAGCTCCGCCTTGTGACTTACTTGGGCCAATAGGATACAGAGGAAGGAAGACAAGCCTTGGTTAGTCTGCAGGAAGACAGAAGTGGGGAGGAGGAAAAGGAAAGTGCTTAACCAAGAAGCAGCTAAGGCAATATGAAACACAGACACTATATTCTCAATCATTCTCAACACTGATCATATGTAGAAAATAAAGAATGCCAGACACAGGTGCAGTAAGGAGGGGGAAACTTTGTACCTTAGTTCGGAGAGAAACACCAAGTTTGGATTCTCAGGACAGTTTACCAACTCAGTGGAATACCAGGTCAATTAATATTTGCTCATACAAAAGGTGTTTATAATTGTGCACTAGTTGCTTGTAATAATTGAAGAAGTGATTTATCCTCCATGATTATGGAAACCCAATGGAAAAAGACCACCAGAAATGCAGCTGGGATCAAACAAAGCTGGGTTTGCTTAGCTTGTCCCAACAAGGAAGTGCCTCACAGAGGGATCCATCCATCTGCAAGACACCTTGTTTTTGGCTTTCATTATAGGCTTTGACCTTATGCTGAGTGTTTCTCTACCTTTAAATAATATTTATTTATTTTATTGGGAGGTATATGTGCTGTGGCACGTGTGTAGGTATTGGAGGACAACTTGCTAGACTCGGTTTATTTTCTTTCATCATGTGGGTCACAGGGAACCCGATCATCAAGCTTGGTAACCAGTGCTTTTACCTGATGAGCCATTTGCTGGCATTGTACATTTTCTCTTGTAGGTGAAAGGACTGAGCAGATATATAGAGAATTGTCACTAAGAAACCTTGGTTACTTCTATAATCAAGAAAAGCCCTTGGTTTTAGAGCTCAGGGATAATCTGTATCTGCATATGGTCAGATGGTCTCAGAGCAGTGTGCTCTAAATGTTATTCATATTCTGTGAAAACTATGTTTCACTAAGGACACTTTGCATCACTCTAGCCTTTAGTTCCTAGGCAATGGAGTCATTTACTGACTTCTTCAAAATGGTGGAGACCTTTTAGGAGGCTCTATAAAACCCAAGTTCCTAGAGATGGTTCCAATAAAGTTAGGAAGGACTATGAGAACAGTGCATCTGAGACATGGGAGTTGATGTAAACATTGCCTCAGAAGGCCAGGGAACGAGAGGAGCATGTGGAGAAGACAATTCTAGAAATGGGAAACATAACCATGAGCCTACATCAACATTACCCCTGATTATGGCTCTGAGTGGTGGCCTTAACTGTGGAGGTGAGAAGCAGGAAACATTCTGGCCACCTGTGAGTTAAGCTACCAAGAAGGGTAGAGAGGGCAGGAGGAGGAGATGAGCTTTGGAAGAAAGAGACTGTAACCTGACCATGAAGAGAGTCTATCCAGAAGATGCAAGGGATGAGCCTGGTTCCAAGAATGATCACCAGCATAATGCTGAAGATGACATCCTGGTATTCCCAACAGCTTGAACAACAGTCATAGACAAAAGTCACAAGGAGACTGCAGGCAGTTATTCAAAAGTTATGAATGGGCAAACTCAGGAAGAATCTAAAAAGAAATTATCCTACAAATGCCCAGGTTAAAAATCACACCTAAAAGTAATAAAGAATAAATCACACACAATGAGACTCTGAGAATGCAGGAAAGGGAAAAAGAGATAAAAGTGAGGAGAGAAACAGAGAGAGGGAGAGGAATGTGCATGCCAGAATAGTCAAGGCAAGAACCAAAGCAATGGAGTAGAGCTATATCTTAGGCTTCTTTGTGTATGCTTCTTCCTTTATGCTGATCTTGATGCAATTAAGATGTGTTTATACCTTAAAACTACGTCAGCTATCCCCCTACCCACAGTCAATAGTATACTTTTAAAACTGATGCCATGTTAGAATCAATGTTAGCTAATAGAAAACTTCTCTATAAAGTGACTCAGGGTTTAGATTTTGAAAACTCACTTGAACAAGCAGTAGCTCAGTGGGGAGATCATCAGACTAAAATGACTCATTAAAGGAAAATATTTCCAACTGAAGATTTCTTGGCCAAAACTTCTAACTCCTGGAGAAAAAGTCACACTGGTCTCTGGGCATAAATTTTAAACTTCACACTTTAAAATAAATGCCAGTTTGCATTATAATTGATTTTCAGCACGAAGGGATTGGGATTTTTTTATTTGGCCAAGTTGCTCAATTTTGAGAGCTATACAGAGACATACAAGTTATAGCAGTGAGAAGTCCCCAGCAAAACAAAACCTAGAGAAGAAGGGTGGACAAGCATGGGGTGGGGCGCGATGGGGGCAAGCATGAGGTGTGGCAGGAAGGAAAGGGACTAGAGTCCCAGCATCTCTACCTTCCTTCCACTGTGCCCCACCTCCCGAACATAGTTGTCCCGGTGACATGGAACACTTTAGCACATGAGCCTTTGGGACACACTTCCAAGCTACCTAGCATCAGATACCAAGTCTCTATTTCCCAGTTAGAAGACACTTCTCCAGATTCTTTCACGCAATCTTGTTTCCATCTGATTTTATGTTGTTAACTTATCTGTTATCTCCAAAACTGTAGATTCTTTGGGAGAAGAAAATATGGCCTTTAACCTCCAGCTCCACCAGTGAATGCTTGTGGAGCAAATGTCATGGGTCACATTCCGTCTAAATGCCTGTTAAGGGGGTCAGTCACCCCGCATTTCATGGTCATTCCGGAGGGTAGAACCAGCCTACATTTCATCTCAACATGAGTGAGTGTTTACTGCAGAAGGCTCTAACGCTGGCCTGCTGGACACCCCCTGAATAGTCAGTCCCCAGACTCTCCAAGCTTTCTTCCATCCGGCCTCCATTTTCTACAAGCAGTTTGTTTCTTATGCTTTCCTTGTTTCTTCCACATTGACACTCCCCTTCTGGGCCCTGGTTTGTCCAAGCTGGATTCAAGAGTTGCATCAACTTTTTTGGAATAGTGATTTTTCTTTTAAATCTGAGGACAACATTGAAAGTACCAATTAAATGTCAAAACAGCTGTCAGTGGGTACCTTAGCAAAGTCTGTAACTCAGTATCAAGGGAGGAAGATATCCGTGCCTTTGTCAACTTTTAAAGGCAACAAGGCTGTCTGACTGCCTACAGGAGGACCCAGTGACAGACTTCAGTAGCAGCACACAGGACTGTCCTAGTCACACCATCCCTGGTTCCCTGCACAGCCACTATCACCCAGCAGTGACTGTCAGACACTTGGTACTGAACACAATACAGAGGGCAGAGTTGACTCTCTGGGGGTGGCAAAGCCGTCTATGAACACAATATACTTTCCCAAACACTTTTGCCTTTTCACACCACCCGTTCCAAATACTCTGCTCACCACATTCTCTTCCATGTGCAGACATGTTATTTGCTGCTGTGGAACAGTGATGCTATCTCATGTGTACAGTCACCAGGCAAGTTTACAAGCTCCAGGAGCTAGAACAGTCTCTTGATCAAGCACCTACTCTCCTCTAAATCAAAACATCAAATCCCAGGAACACACAATTCAACTCAGGAAACAGTAAGTAGAATTTGAAAATGATAATAGAAAGAACCTTGGAATATGGTTACTTATCAAGCCTAATATACCATTAATTCTGAAAAAAAAGGGAGATTCCCAAAAGCACGTCTCTAAAAAGAGGTAGATATGATCAGTTATTTTATATTGTGTTATTGACCTTGTGGAAACGTACACTGAAAGGCTATTGAAAAGTATGGGGAAAGTTGCTACATACAGTACAATTCAGACAATTTTGTTTTTTTCACTTGGGTTCAGATTGTGAAATCATTGCTGTGAGAAAAGGAATATTCTTTTTTAATAATTTTTTATGAATATAGTCATATTTTTTTCCGTGTATATCCTTGGTCAAGCTCCCTTCCCCCTCCCCCCCTTCCAGTCACTCTCTCTTCTCCCCATCTCCTTATCTCCTCCCCAGCAAGGGCAGGAGGTCCCAAAGTCCCAATATGGCTTAGTTCAGCATCCACTCCTGGCAGATCCACTTTCCTCACCCCAACATCAAGACTGGATCAGGTGTTCCTCTGGAAGAAGTGGGATCCAAGGTGCCAGTCCACGGTGTTTCAGATCCCAAGCTGTTCAGTGGTTGTGGTTTTCAGCTTGGACATGTTTTGCTTTTTGCTTTTTTGTTTAGAGTCTACTAATGAGTATGTACATCCCCTGCTTATCTTTCTGGGTTTGGCAAAACATTTTCAATGACAGAAATTTTTGTGTCTAAAGAACTACGAAGAAAGGCTTTAAAATATGTTATGTTGAATATAGATTTGTAGGTGCCTCCCCATTTAGGTATTTTGGAGAAATGTTATAAAGAAGAAAACTAGTGGCAGAAAGTTACAAATTTATATGGGAATTCCTCCATAGATTATCTAATTAAAGATAAAAATATTGGATATTATATATAGCTCTTTCCCAGTTAAGAGAGGATTTCAAAAACATGGCAAACATCAATAAAAATAAAAACACAAGAATATTTATTATTGCAAAAAAAAGTATGGGGAAAGTTATCAAAAAGTTAGAAGTTAATAAAGTTAGGGTATTAACCAATCTGATTACCCAGGCACCTCTCCATTATTGCTAGTGGTCTAAGCTGGGGGGTCATCCTTGTATCCCACCACTCAGGAGGCTGCATGCCTGTATCCCACCACTCAGGAGGTTGCATGCTTGTATCCCACCACTCAGGAGGTTGCATGCCTGTATCCCAGCACTCAGGAGGTTGCATGCTTGTATCCTACCACTCAGGAGGTTGCATACCTGTATCCCAGCACTCAGAAGTTGAGACATAAGGAGTGAAAGCTTGAGGCCATCTTGGGAAACTTAGTAAAGCCTGGACTGGGGATGGAGCTTATGGTCCAGCGTGTACCAGCATGTTGGAAATCCTGGGCTTGATCTTCAGTAGAGCACAACAAATGAAAACAGAACCACAGTGGCAAGAGATTTAACCCAATGTTCTTGATCCAAGATAGATCAGGCGGACAAAAGTAAAGAAATAAATAAGGTAGATAAATAAATAAGGAATTGTAAATGGAACTCTATCCTAAAAGCATTGAGTGTGTGACCATTGATGACAACAGAGGCCTTGTTAGTCACCGGGAAAGCTCAGTAAAGCCAAGAAGCAAAAATATAAGACAACATTCTCCAGTCATACTAAAGTAAGCCTCTAAATGAATAACAATGAAATGAAACTGAACACAAAAAATAGTTCTTCACTTCATCCTTGCTGTTCAAGCTGCCCTCTCTAAAGCCCCTTCTGTACCTCTCATGAGCATGTTAACGTGCAGAAACCTAGGTGGTCCAGACCTACTGAGTTTCCACCTGCGTTTTTACAAGATACCCAAGTATGCAAATGCCTTCATGTTTACCCATTGTATCTAAAGAGCAACTGTAATTCAAATAAATATCAGGACTAGAAGGGATGAACAGATCAGAAACAAGGCAAAGGCTATAAAAATTTATGTAAATAAATTGCAAGTATCTATTATAGTTTGGATGTAAAGTGTCCCTGGCAGCCTCTTGGTGTCCAGATGGCATTGTTTATGGAGACTTTGGAACCCTAGAACATGCTACTTCACTAGCAGAGGAGGGTAACTGAGAAGTGGCCTCTAGATTCAGGTGATATTGCCTGATTCCTACTACATCCCCTCTTTTGTCTAAATAAGAAAGTTCTAAACCTAAATATAAAACTATATACAATAGAAACAATTATAAGGTGATATACAGGAGAGAGAAAAGGCAAATAACGTAAACAAGGTCAAATTACAACTAACAAGAACAACAAATATGAAGCATGTATTAAATGTCTGGAATATTAAATAGCAATATACAGAAATTACTCCAAAGATGTTTATCTTGGATAATGTGAATCTAGTGCCGAAATGCTCTTAGCTAAGATATGAGATGGTCATAACCTTAACTATTTAGTCTTCAACCCCATCAAAGATATGAGAAGGAAAATATATTACCTAAATAGCTGAAGTACAAGCAAGCAACTTCTGAAGTTTAGCAAGAGAAGAAAGCAACAGCCAGCTGCCTGGACAGTCATCCACAGCTTTTCTGCAACACTGAAGCATCTAGAATTTTTGGCTACAGGCCTAGGATATTTGACAGATCTCTTCAGAAGCAGGGTATTTTGAGAAAAACATCTTATCCTGCCTTGGCAGGTTTTAGCAGTCTCTATCTTTTGTCCAGATTAGACTGCTAACTGTCATCAGTCAAGGCAAGGGCAGTTCTTTGCCCAGTAGGGTAATCCACCAAGAAAGACAAACTCTATGTGGAGTGTCTTTGATGCCCAACATCATCTCAGAAAAGGAATAATGCTGCCAGGAACAATCGTATCTCTTGAAGCTGAATTCTGAATAACAAAATATTAAATGCCATATTCTCTAGTTCTATGAAGTGGTTGATGACTGCCTAACCATCTGAAATATTCTACTATATACCTGGAAGACCTAATTAACATGACTATTACATGATAAACACAGGTAACTATGACCTGTAATTCTTATCACCTAGATAACCTAAAGACTAAGGCTTATATTATAAAGGTAGACAATCTATACACAGATGTACAGTTCTGGGACAAAGACTTCAAGTATGACAGTCATACAAACATCTTCAGCAGTGTCAGAAATGTATAGTGCAAAATGACAACAGGATCCTTAATGTTTATCAGTATATAAAATATCTTAAATAGATATAGAAAAATATATGTAGTATGGCAAATGTAATTAAACAAATATAGAATTTGTATAGTGCAAATGACAATAATATTCTTAATATGCATTAATGTACAAAATATTTTAAACAGAGGTAGAAGCATATATAAAATATAACAAATATAGATTTAAATTTGTATCAACATACAATTTATCTTAAATAGATATATAAAATAATTTCAAATTTAAATTTGTATCAATACACAAATTATCTTAAACAGACATATAAAATAATTCATAAAATTTTAATTTGCATCAATATACAAGAATCCATACCAATGCAAATTGTCTATGACTAATATTTGGCAAAATTTTTTTACAGGTAGATACAATAATCTATCGATATCTGTCCTATCCCCTCTTTTTCTTCTTTTTTTAATTTAAATGTCTTTATTTTCAGAATAGTGTGATTATATATTCTTTGATAATCCCATTTACAAACTGGAAAAAAGCATTAACAATTTCATTATACAAGCTGAATTAGGGGTATATTTATTTAAGTTTTGGATTAGAAAATTTCTGAGATTCTGGGGCTGGAGAGATGGCTCAGTGGTTAAGAGCACCGTCTACTCTTCCAGAGGACCCAGGTTCGATTCCCAGCACCCACATGGCAGCTAACAACTGTCTGTAGTTCCAGTTGCAGGCAAATAAATAAATAAAGTTTTGAAAAAAAAATAAAATAAAATAAAATAAAAAGAAAAAAGAAAGTTTCTGAGATTCTAATTAGCTATAGTTTAAAATATCCCTTCTGTGACTCTTGTCTCTATTTAATATACATATATACACTCATATTTCTCTACTCAATTGTCAGGAACACCAGCTCTGCTTTTGATAAAGTAAGACTGAGCTTCCTGACATTTCTCTTATTTATCTTATACATTGACACGTCAAGTTATGTACTATAAAGTGTTAGTAGAATTAATGCTGTTAACATAAAACATTGTTGATTACTGAATCAGAAAATAAGCCCTATATAGTTAATTTGAAAATATATGATTTTACCTGTTTATTCATTAATGTTTTACTTATACAAGTTGCAAAACAACTTATAATAGATAAATAAAAATATCCTTACCTATATATTATTGTTTAACAAAAATGTAGATGGTCTGGATTTGCAAATCATCTAGCTTTTTCTCAGTACATTCCATTTTTTTCTTAAAGAATTTTTAAATTCATTTTATTTATTTTTTCTTTTTTATTATTTTTTCTTATAAATAAAGTCTCATTTTTATCCATGTATTCCCTTGTTCAAACTCCCTTTCCCCTCCATCCCCTCCCAGTCACTCTCTCTTCTCCCCATCTCCTTATCTCCTCCCCAGCAAGGTCCCAAGGTGGCTTAGTTCAGCATCCACTTCAGGCAGACCCACTTTCCTCACCCCAACATCAAGACTGGGTCAGGCATTCCTCTGGAGGGAATGGGCTCCAAGGTGCCACTTTTTCTTCTTTAAAAAGGGATTCCTGAGTCTATTTTATTGTTTCACTCTTAACCCAAATATAACTTATAACCACTCTAGCAGAATGATAATTATTCATAACCCTTAGAAGACAAAACTTACCAGGAGAGGAGGGCATAGTTTTTCTTAGAATTGCTTCCTGCTGTCTGGGGGCAATGGTATTTCTGTGGGGTCCTATAAAAAGCTAAAACAGTGTTATGTCTCAATGGACTGACTATAACATCTATAGCCAATCTCAGAGTATTGGTAGGGCTATCCAAAGTCCTGGTTAGTGGTATAATATGATAGATAATCATAGTAAGCTATCTTGCAACTGTCCTGAACAGTTTGCAGTTCAGAACCAATCACTGAGTGGTGTATACCAACTTAAAAAAATATCATAACAAGCCAGGTAGAATCACTGGTGGGGCCCCATCTTCTTTCTGGATGCTTTAGAGATCACTGTTAGGAGAATTTGCCATTTATTGTGGAAAACTTAAACATTATTGATCTCAATGTGGAAAATTTAAATTTATGGAGAGAATTGTATACAACGAAAGTTTTCAAAAGGTCAAGGATAACTACAGAGAGAAATAGAATCAGAAATAAAATTATAATGACAATAGTTCCTATAAATGTTGACTGTCTTCTGTTCCACACCAGGTGACTTTTCTGATATGAGACAGAATCTCTTTAATTTTTTTTTTTTTATTAGAGAAGGAGAAAGCCATTTACTCTCACTCCAAAACCAGCTTGACTTGTAACTGAATCGGGACCACAACTCTTCAATCTCTTGTATCAGTAAGTGTTTCATATAAACTCCTTAATAAATATTAACTTCTTTATACAATTAGTTGCTAGTGATTAATGCCAACTATATTTGGCGCCCAATGTGGAGTACGTACCCCCATATAAAGCCTGATAAAGTTTAAGAAGGTTCTAGAACACAGAGATGGAGCTAAAAACAGCTTTCTAGTTGTGTCTCTTAAGTAGGTCTTGGTACAGAGTGGCATTTGGGCTTGAGCTACAAAATGTCTAGCTTGCGGAGGGCAGCTGAAGCTATAAGGAGGCCAGTTCCTAAAGTCTCACAGGAG
This sequence comes from Sigmodon hispidus, assembly GCA_004025045.1. Taxonomy (NCBI): domain Eukaryota; kingdom Metazoa; phylum Chordata; class Mammalia; order Rodentia; family Cricetidae; genus Sigmodon; species Sigmodon hispidus. The sequence goes on from PVIH01007130.1 coordinate 38,249, forward strand.
CCTCGATGTAAGCACAAGCTGCATATGATGGATTTAAGGTTTCTGTTCATACAGACAAAAAGGGAACAGAGATTAAGACAGTTTCTTAGTAGCAATGTTTTCATGGATCAGCTCTGTTTGCTGGCAGTGAGCAGAGGCTCTTCTCCTTTAAGTAAGGCTTCCTGTCACAGCCTTAGTGGCAAAATTGTGTGGCTCTTAAGAGGCCCTGCTGCCAAATACTTAAATGGAATTCATCAGTGGATGGTGGTGCTCTATTTGGTGACAATATAAACCCTAGCATTCTCCAGAGTTGGGATGGTGAATGTGGCTCCTGCCAGTTCCTCTGCTATGAATCTAAACTCTCTATGAAGCTAGACTAAAGAGCCAGATGAAACTGGTCATCTGCCCTAGCCAAGCCTTTAATCCTAGCCAGGTTTAGCTGGTTTAGCAGGTGTGGTCAAAAAAAATTAAGATATTCAGTAAAGATAATTTGGATAAAAACAAAACAAAAAAACCCTCTAAAAGGTTTTAAAAGTTTAAGTGTGTTTAAAAATATATGCAGACTTAGGAGAGAAAATAAAAAGGAAGGTTAGAGAAAGTCTTAAAAAAATAAAGTAATATTTATATCTATTTATAAATGTTTATGTAAGTCATTTAAAATTGTAATGTATAATTAAGAAATGCAGATTAATAGTCATCTATGACAATCAAATCTATAGTCATGTTAGACTTTTTAGATATACAAAAATATATTTCAATTAGATAGGTAATCTTCAAGCTCTTCAAAGACCTACAGAATATGGCATTTAAAATGTTTTAAGAACTTAGACTTTTCTGGACAATGAGACATGTCTGCTTCTGGCAGCACCAATCTACTTCAAGAGGATGATGAGCATTGAAGAAATGTCATATGAGTTTGCTTTCTTTGTGGAAAAGGTTGGCCACTGGGCAAGAGATCATTCTTGCCTTGACTGTTTGACAGTATGCTGTATAAACTGGACATGCAGAACCCATAGGAAAGTGACCGTTAGAACTTTGTCAGAACAAGTCAAGATGGTCCTTCAGGTTCCTGCTTCACAGAGACTGCCAGACATTCTGCAGGACACAGGGAGAAGTGACGGACAAACCTTGCCAAAATGGATAGAACAGACCTTCAAATTTCCTCTTTCATTAAAAAGTCTGCCAGAGACTCTGGGCCTATAGGCTGAAGATGGATGCTCCAACTTTACAAAGGAACTTTGGGTGACTGTCAAGATAGCCCAGATACTTCTATCATTTCTAGAATTTGGAGGTTGCTTGCAATGTACTTTCTGTTTACTCAGATAATATTATATCTTTCTGTGGTCTTTGATGGAGTTGAAGATTATATAGTTATAATTATAGTTTTTCTTAGCTATAATAAAAGGTAAATTAGACATGAAACTTTGGACTCACAAAGATAAGATAGATGATAGAATATTTTCTTTAATTTTGCTAAATATAAATATACTAGATATTGTAACTTTAATTTTTCTTGATAGCTGTTTTGTTATATCTAATTTTGCTATGTTGAAATTAAAACCTTCCTTTTTGAATAGACAGAAAAGGGGAAGTAATGTGGGATGTCTTTCTGTACACTGTGAATTACCACTGGATAATAAAGGAACTGTTTTGGCTTATGGTAAGCCAGCTTATAGGCAGGTGGGAAATCCAAGCATAGATAAAGGGGAAGAAGGGCAAAGTCTGATGGAGACACTGAGCTGCCACCAAGAAAACAAGATGCAAATGCACAGGTAAGCCATGAGCCATGTGGCAAGACATAGATTAATAGAAATGGGTTAAAATGCAAGATCTAGCTAGCAATGAGCCTGAGCCATAGACTAAAACAGTTTGTAATTAATATAAGTCTTTGTGTGATTAGTGGGACTAAGTAGCTGTGGGTGGTCTGGACCTCAGGGCTAGGCCAGGCCAGAAATTTCTGACCACACTTACCCTTTCACACATGCTTACAGGCACCCTAGTGAGATAGTCCGAGAGTCCTTGGTAACAGACTTCCTGGTGCCAGGATCTCTCAACTGGAAAGAGTTAACATCAAAGGGAGTTTTGGTGCCATATCCTGATCCCTGGGTCCCTTTCCTGCCTCCTACTTGTGAATCAGACAATCTGACTTGACTCCCCTATACCTAGGAAGGTATGAAAACAAGATCCCACTTTTACCAGGTAAGTTGATTTTCTTCCTCAGATACCTCATCATGCTGTCTGTGTCAGGTGCTGGGGCCTGAACCTTCCTAGGAGCCCCCGCCATGCTGTTAGCTCTGTTATTGCTTTAATAATGTTTCTAATAAATTCCTGCCCTTATTCCCTAGTAATCTTAGTGTTACTTTTGAAACTGCCCAAGCCCTGAAACCTTCAAATATTATCTAGCTTTGAATCTGTAAGCTACTGTAATGACCAGCCAGACAAGATGCTTGCGCTAATATAATAGCAGGATGACTATTGCAGGGCTAACCAGCTGTTTTCTGATTGGATTTAAGGTCCATTCCACAGGAAAGAACTCTAATCTAGTTTCACAAACTTGGTCAAGAGCCTGTGGTTAAGGAAGTCACAGGTCCTAAGGGAAATCTACTGATATTATTTTGCAACATCATCATCTTGTCACACTCCCTTCTAAATAGTCATACTGAAAGCCATAGATTTATCCTGACCCCAGCCTTTATCAGAGAAGCTTTCTTACTGCAGCAGATGGCTGTTACTGGTCAAAGTGCTAAGAACAAGTGACAGCGGGGTGCTTGTCCTTAAATGGGACAAAACATCACAGAAGAGGGAGAGGAAAGAATGTAAGAGCCACAGTACAGGGAAATATGTAGTAAAATGGTGTCTCTGAGCTGGGCATGGCAGCATGTGCCTTTCATCTCAGGGCCTGGTAGGCAGAAGTTTGTGAGTTTGAGGCCATCCCAGTCTATATAGCAAGTTCCAGGATAGACAGAGCTATGTAGAAAGACCCTGTCTCACAAAAAAAAAGGAAGGAAAAAGATATCATGATATCACACTTGTCAGGAAAGGAGATGTCTTCTTCAGTGGCATAGCTACTAATATATTGGCCCTGTGCCAGTAAATAATCCCTTACCTATGCTTGGACAAGAAACACTTATTACACTTAGTTGGCTGCACACAGACAAAAGACATGAAAGTGTATGTGCTGGAAAAACTTGTGAAGAAATGTTCCCATAGGAGAAGGTAGGGGATTGGAAATGGAGAGACTAAAATACTCTAAACAAATGTACGACTCTCTGTATCAAACAATAACATTTTTTAATGAATGAAGTTCTATCGATACAGAAAATGTACAGAAACCTAGATGATTTCTCTTAATATTTCTACTAGATTTCTAAAGAATTGGTCATCACAGAGTTTATTTTCACTATTCCAGGATGCATAAAAGAAAAATTGCCATAAAACTTTTTAATGTTTAAATTGTGTGTGTGTGTGTGTGTGTGTGTGTGTGTGTGTGTGTGTGTGTTGACGGGTGTGGAGAATAACATGTAAAGATAACGCCCATAGGGGCCAGAAGAGGTTGTTGAATCCTTTGGAGCTGGACTTACAAATCTTGAGCTACCTGAGACAGGGGCTTGGAATTAAACTTGGATTATCTGGAAGAACAGTATGAACTGTTAACCACTAAGTTATCTCTACAGCCTCATATTATTTTTATAAATTGTAACTGACACCTTTCTTTGCCTGTATGGGCTTCACCCTTAAACTGTGAGAAAAAAAATAAATCCATCCTTCTTTTAGCTGCTTTTGATGAGAACAGCAGAAAGAAACCAATGAGCAGTCAAGGGCAGGGGCCTTGAAATAAACCTGTCTTCTTCTTCTTCTTCTTCTTCTTCTTCTTCTTCTTCTTCTTCTTCTTCTTCTTCTTCTTCTTCTTCTTCTTCGTCTTCTTCTTCTTTGTCTTCGTCTTCCTCCTCCTCTTCCTCTTCCTCCTTCTTGACAACTTGCTCTGTCTCACCCATAAGAAGCTTAGTTTTTGTCAGAGCAGCACTTCTGTTTTAGCTGGAGGCCAGAAATGTTAAATATGTTTAGGGACATGGATTCGTGTTCTGGTTTCTTGTTCCCTTTCCTTTTACATAGCCACCTAATGAGAACAGCTACCTATAAGCTATACATGACCATATACTTCATAGGCTCTTAAACATGTGTATAATTCCAGTTTAGTCACTGGGATAGAGCATTTCTTAGTGACTTTCTTATTTCTGTGGTAAGAAACCACAATCAATGCAACTAATAGAAAAACATGTTTATTGGTGTGTAAGATTTCAGAGGGTTAGAGTCTATGGCCATCATGTGGGGAGCATGACAGCACAGACAGGCAAGCATTTTGCTGGAGAAGTAGCTGAAAATTTACATCTTGATCCATAAGCAGGAGGTAGAGAGAGCTAATCAGAAACAGAGTGAGATTTTGAAAGATCAAAACCTACCCCCCCCAGTGACACACCTCCGTCAACTAGGCCACACCTCCTAACCCTTCTCAAACAGTTCCACCAGCTAAAGGTCACATATTCAAATACCTGAGCCTATGAAGGCCATTCCATTTAAAACACCACAGAGAAGGACATGAGCACCTCACGGGTAGGCCAACTGGACTGATAATACGTCAACTTCCCATGCTTCGGCCCAGTAAGGCCTTATTAGCCCTGGAGACCTTGGTGGCACTTTTTAATTGGGAGCCACTCTTGCTGTATGGGGTTCTGCTTTCTTCCTTTCTCTTAGACTCTTTTCTATGACTGAGCTCCCTTTTAAGTCTTTCTGCTGTCTGTGAAACCCATTCTTTGAGTTCACAAAGGACCTGAAAGCCACTGGTCTAATGACAATTGTTTTTTTGTGACCATAGGCCCCTGGGTTAGTCTCACCTGAGAAAAGAAAATCTGCCATACTCGATGACACCCTCCCCTTTTCATTCATTCCATTGTTGTCAGACATTTTGTCTCAGCAACGAATAAAGTAACCAATGCATGTAGCAATCAAGGAGATGCTTTCCAAAGGCCAGACATCACAGCCCATAGGACCCCAGCACTCACTGATTTACCTCAGCCAACAAGTAGGAAGCAGCTGATGTGGCAGTTTAGAAATTAAGAAGACATTCTTAAAGTAAAATGGTCACGGCAGCCATGTAGGACTGTCTTAGTTAAGGTGTATACTGCTGTGAAGAGACACTATGACCACAGCAACTCTTATTTAAAAAAGAAAGAAAGGAAGGAAGGAAGGAAGGAAGAAAGTAAGGAAGAAAGAAGAAAACATTTAACTGGGACTTGTTACAGTTTCAGAGGTTTAGTTCATTATCATCATGGTGGGAAGTATGGCAACATGCAGGTAGGCTTGGTACTGGAGAAGGAGCTGAGAGTTCCACATTCAGATCCTCAGATAGCAGGAAGAGAGATGACACTGGACCTGGCTTCAGCATTTGAGCCCTTTGTGCTCAGGTGCACCCACCATTGTGTCTTCCATTTAACAAGATACTAACAATGAAGGCATGAGCCAATCCTGCTAAACCAAATAATGGGACTTCAGGTATACATGGGGAGAAAGGTTAAATTATTATTCTTTGTGTATAACACAAATTGACCTGGAAACACTAGGAAAATAAACCAAAAATTTGTATAAGTAGAATGTTATTGTGATAAATATTAGGGCAATCAAAACTATTCTGTATAAATATACTGTTTTAATGTGGCACAGAAGCAATAGATTAAAAGATAGAATGTAATTTCTCATAGCTCATCTCCATTCCCCACAGAACTGCAAGACCACTCTCTACTTGGAGCCCACAGCTGCCACACTTGGCAAGTGAGACCCAGGCACGCTACCCATCCCGCCTTTTCCATGCTTCATTCTGGCCTCTCCAAGGACTCTTAGATTCCTCATTGCCTGCCCGCCTGAACTCCTTCTAGTTCTCATCTGTCTCCTAAGAACAATGGTATGAGGTTCCCCTCATTCTTCCTCGCTGCCCTTTCAGCCATCTCTTCTAACTCATCTTTATTTTTTGTGACTCCCTGGTGATTGCTCTCTACCATCCACATTTGGTTGGGCTACAGGTGGGCTACCATGTCTTCCTTCCCCTCCCCACCCCCTCTGCCCACCATCTTCATCTTTTTGGACCCACTGTCATCCATGACCAGAGTCAGATGTCACTAGTACTGCCTCTGCCACCCTCCATGGAGCTGGACCCTAAGTCCTGCTAAAGAGGCCTCCAGAGTCACTTCTCTTCCTGCTAGCATACCAGCTACCCCACCCACTGCACCAGTCTGGACTGCTTGGAATCTAAGACTGAAAACCAAGCATACAATCTGTCAGATTGGTAAAATAGCAACCAAAGAACTGGACACCCACCCAACAAAGGAAAGATCAGCTATTTGCATCAAGAAACACCACAAATATTATAACTTCAAATGTCTAGATCCCAGTGTGAAAACACAAGCACCAACAACCAAGACAATATGCTCCCTCTAGAAGCCAGGAACCCTGTTGCAATAGGTCCCGAGAAATGCAATATAGTTGCTCTATTTGTAACACCCACAAATTGGAAACAGCCTAGATGTCAATTAACTAATGAATGGATCATGAAAATATGGTACATTTATAGAGTAGAATGTTATTCCACTGTTAAAAGAAAATTACAGGTAAATGGATGGAGCTAGAAACAATCATATTGACTGAGGTAAATAACCTGGTCCCCAATATTTGTTTTCTTTTATATGTGGATATTAGCTTTTAAGCTTTAGGTATGCGTGTTTCATTTAGAGTAACCGCAGAGGTTATATAGCCTGTACGGGACTGGGGGTGGGAAGGGAATCTTCTTAGGAAAGGAAGATAGAATATAGTATTATAAAAAGATAAACGGAAATCTAGACTAGGAGGATTAAATGGGGAGGGGGAGGGGAGAGAATAGGAATAACTAATACTAAAGGCCTTTAGAAAAGTCATATTGAAACCTATTGTTATAGTAGCTTCCATATGCACATATTCTTATATATGGAATATTATATATACAGAGCATTATATATTATATATATGGATATAACATATACACATGAAATTTAAGTGGAGTTTCCATATAATGGCAGAGACAATGCTCCAACTAGACTTCTTATGCTTCCAAATTAAATTTTTAGTGTGAGGAAGGCTTAAATATTGTTGAGCCATTGGTCAAAGTATTGTCATATACCGCCACCTAACATTACATGCCATTGCCAATGCTATTGGTTACCTTCCTGAGGGTAAGATCATGTTGCTGAAGACGTCACTTGCTCATCGTCACACGTGGAGAATTGAACTGGTGCCTAACTAAAGGCTTCACTCATACTGACTTGCGTTCATGGAGCTGGCAGGTACTATGGCCACTACCAGAGGAGGAAAGCAGTCACCAGTATCACCCAGCTATGACCCTGTGACCTACAACAGCAACCTGCCTGTGAAATATGCTGGTGCAGCAAGGGCACAAATGCTCTGGGAGAAGCCACCCATTTTTATTAGATTTAAGGCCCACTTCATGAGACGGAACCATGCCTGACACTGCTAAGTCCAAGAACTTGAGACTAGATAGGTCATGGACCTAAGGAAAAACCTACCACTACACAAACATATCCTCTGCTACACAAACATAAAAATAAAATGACCCCTGGCGACATATTGCAATACCTATGGTGTATAACCCTCATTAGAAATGCATGCTTTTTTGTAGTAAATGGTAATTAATGTGGAGACCACAACTGGAAAATGTGCAGAGTGAGAAACTTTGGAACACTCATCCTTAAATGGGATGTCTTTATCAAAACCCTCTAAAGGCTTAGGGATCTATTCTGAAGAGAGGGCAAAAAGATTGTAAAAGGTACTTGTTGTAAAAGATTCTGGCCTGGAGTATCCTAGCCTGGACCAGAGCTTCTGGCCCAGATTTCCCAATCCAGCCCAGAGGTTTAGTCTTAATCTTGACCCCGCTTAGCTTCAAATAATCACACACAGGCTTATATTATTTTTACACTGATTGACATAGGGCCCAGGCATATAACTTCCTAACTCCTTCATCTGAACTCAATCCATCTTGTTCAGTCACGCAGCTCCATACCTTTTCTCAGAGCAGCATTTCAGCTTCTTTCCTCTGTGTCTGCTGCCGTCTCCTCGTGTGGCAGCTCTCTGGCATCTGTCTGGAGTCTGTGTCTGCTCTGAGATGTTCCTGAGTTCCCAACCACACTTCCTGTTTGCCTTTGGCCAATCAGCTTTTTATTAAACCCATAGGCGGGACAAATATTTACAATATTATCAGCATAATCTTATATAATCTACAGGTACTAGATGATTATGAGGAAATAGCATCTTCCAGATACAACAGGACTGATGCACATGTGAATTCATAGAGACTGATAGTATACAAGCCAGGAAAAAAATCCTAGTATGGAGTAGGGAAGGTGAACACAAAGGTTCCCTTCCTTAACTAAGATCCATTTGTAACTTATACCTGTTAAGAGATAGAAAATCAGCTTTCTTCAGTGGAGTGATACTTGGGGTACCAACCACACTCCCATGCTCAGGATTAGTAGGTTAACACAAAATGCACTCCATGGGTTTGTGTGTGTGTGTGTGTGTGTGTGTGTGTGTGTGTGTGTGTGTGTGTGTGCTTTGATTTTGATAATTGTTTGTCATTAGGGTTTTTGGTTTTGTTCTGGTTTTTTTTGGTTGTTGATGATGATATTTATTTTTATTTTTGTATGAGAGGGAAAAAAAACAAAGAAAATGGGTAGGTTGGGAGGTGAGGAGGATCTAGGAGGGATTGGGAAGTAGAAGAATAAAAATATATATTTAAAAAGCACTTAGACTCTTCCTGCAATGACCCGAGGTGGCCTGTGAAGATGGTTCACCTCTCTTCACCCAGAAAATCCTATAAAATCGTGCAAGTCAAGAGGTTCAAATCTTTTTATGTTTGCTTTAAGAACACCTGTGAGACTGCCCAGGCTACCAAGTATTGCACAAATTCTAACTAGTATTTAATGTAAACTCAGAGCCAGATGTTGGGGAAAAGCTGGAATATCAGAGAGAGGAAACAGACCACAGTCAAATCTCACCCAGCCAACTTTTCAAGTCAAACAGGTAAAATGCTATCTTCTAGAGTCCTCTGCCTGAATGGTTGCTCCCACAGAAAGACTGAAAATCTTCCTACATCTGCCTTGAATATGTTCTTTGTCCAGTTGTTTTACTTCTGGGTTCAACTCTGAATCATAATGCTAGAGTTATGATTAAAGGTGTAAGCTACTATTGTTTGGTTATTAGGCCTTGAACTCACAAAAATACAGAAAGATCTCTGTCTCCTGAGTAATGAGATTAAAGGTCCAGGTCACCACTCTCTGACCCTCAAGACCTGACTGTGAGTGATTCTGTTCTTTTATATTCCAGGCTGACTTCATTAAATATAAAATAAATCACTATAGCCGAGGGTATGCATATCTGAAAAGCCATTGAGTATTTGAGAGATGTCACTTCAAAGAAGCAATGTGTGCTTTTTTCTGGTGGTATGATGGTGGAGTCTGTAGGTGTGTCCAAGCCACAGTGGGGCTGAACACAGCCTTGGTGGCCAAAAAAGGGTGCTGAATTTATGCTGCACATGCTTTAAAATGCAGAGATTAATGTGAAACTGAAGGGCTTAGATGTAGGTTCTCTAGTCATTGAACACATTCAGGTGAACAAGGCACCTAAGATGTGCTGACAAATTTCCAGAGCTTGTACAGACATCCCAGAAGAAACTGAAGAAACAAAAATTAAGGGCATAGAAATAAATTCAGATAAAAGGTTTTAAAAAGCCAGTAAATACAAAATGAAGTTTTTTTCTTTGTGTTATCGATAGAAGATATAAATTTAACAAGATGTATGCAAAAGTTATATAAGAACAAGTTTAAAATGATTCTGAAATACAAAATAGATGGGTTCTCTAAGAACTTGTGAATTGATCTCAATGATTGACTCTTTAAACCTAAAATTACGTGACAATGGTCAAAGTACTCAGATCAAAGATTTCAGAGATGAACTTGCAACCCAAATGTCTTAATTATTTCTCTGTTGCTGTGACAAAACACCATAATCAAGGCAACTTATAGAAGAAAGTTTATTTGGGGCCTAAGGTTTCAGAGGGTCAGCGTTCATGACTATCATGATGGGGAGCATGGCAGATGTGCTGGAGCAGTAACTGAGAGCTCACTTCTTGATCTGCAAGGAGCCAGAGAGAGGGAGGAGGGAGGGAGGGAGGAAGGGAGGAAGGGAAGGACACAGAGAGAGAGAGAGAGAGAGAGAGAGAGAGAGAGAGAGAGAGAGAGAGAAAATGAAAATGATACGAGTCTTTTCAAATCTTAAAGCCCACCCCCAGTGGCATCCTTCCTCAAACCAGGCCACACCTCCTAATCCTTCCCAAACAGTTCCACCAACTGGGGACTGTAGTCAGAAGTTTTGGAAATCTCTCTGTCCCACAGCCACTTATGAAATAATTGACTCAGAGACTCAATATTATAGTAACTGCTCAGGCTTATGATTAACTAGCTCTTACACTTTAAATTAACCTATAATTCTTATCTATGTTTAGCCAAGTGGCTTGGTGCCTTTGCTCAGTAAGGCATTCTCATCTTGCTTCCTCTGCATCTGGCAAGTATCTCCTTCTCTGCCTTTCCTTTTTCCAGAATTCTTCTAGTCTAGTGACCCCACCTGTACTTCCTGCCTAGGTACTGGCCAATCAGCATTTTATTCAACCAATACAAGTGAAAAATCTTTACAGTGTGCAAGAGCATTATTCCACAGGGAACACCAAAGTTGCCTATTGATATGAGAGACATATCATATGTACATTGTTAAAAAGAAACTTCTTATATTTAAGGAGCCATAAGGGATAGGAGTACTGTCTTGTCCTTTCTCTAGGTCTTATGTCTGTTACTGAAATTATTAGATTCATAGCTTGAGTGAACCCCAGCAGCCCAGTTTTGACCACCTTGTTATTCCAATTTAACACATCATAGCAAAAAGCAGAAAAAGGAAATGTATCCAATGCAGTCAGATCACTGGGAAAATTGAGAGTTCTTAGAGTCATTAATAAAATAATTTTAAAATTTAAGAGAAAAACAACAGGGTAGGCAATTTTTAAAATTCAGAAGCAACTAAGAAAGGGAAGTGGAAAAGAGGAAGAGAAAAGACCATGCTGTTCATAGGAGCACGCAGTCACGTGGTGTGAGGAACTGGGGAGGAGCTTTGGAGAGAATGGAAAATATGTTTAGGAAAGCATGCCCATGCTTTGGCCAAGAGAGGGGTATAATTAGTCTGTCAAAAAATGAATATATTCAAAAAGACGTTGTGTTTCCAACCTTGGCCCTCCAGAACTGAAAATAATAAGCCTTTTCTTGACAATTTCTGCAGCCTGTAGTGTCCACTGTTAGCAAGAGCATGTAGGGTAGACAGGATAGACAACCCTAGGCATGTGCTGGATGGTTGAGGTCAGTCTCCCGTTGGGATGATGCCATCCTAACACTGTCCTCTCCGTTGGCTCCTGTTCTGTCTCTGTGTCCTGCTTCATATCCCCTGCTGTGTCCTTGGCCCTTCACTGTCTTCACTTGAAATCTTGTCTCAAGTGAAAAGTCTAATGAAGACAAATAATTTTTATTATTGGTTTTAGCACCATAAATCTTTGTCAACAAGCATTACTGGGAAAGGAAGGTGAGAGATATACAGGTGATGGCTTTGGGCAAGACTGGTTCCAGAGTACCTGAAGTGGCTCCATAGTAATTTATCAGACCCTGCTTGATCAGGCCACAACCATGTGCTTCAGCAAATCCTTGGAGCCCAGTTCAAATGCCCTGACTCTGGTCAGTTACTGCGGTGAGGCCAGTGAGCAATACTCAGCCATTTATCTTTGTGCATAATATTGAAGTACATACAGCTCTTCCTGAAGGGCCGACTTGGAGAACCAACTTGTGATACTAGGTTAAAAATAAAACAGGCTATGGGAGGGGCGGCTTCAACATGGGCACATAGACACGTTGTTGGAGTCATAATCATAGCTCTTATTAGAGAGAGATGACTAGATTTACAAGTGGAACAATGTCGACTGCCAATGCTATTGTATGCTGTAGTAGATCTTTGACTCTTTTCAGGAAGATTTACCTGAGACTCCCCTCTTGGCTTTCTGATTCCATGCTGTTGTATCTTTCTCACATATTGGTTCTTAACCCATAAAATAATAATGAATGTTTTCTCTGCTACGCAGGTCTTTTCTGGACAGGTTGGTGTAATAAGAAGTTTCTGGCCTGGCCTAGCCCCAAGGTCTGGACTGCCCACAATGCTTAGCTCTGCCTAGCCCTGAGGTCTGGACCAGCAGTCCCAAAGTCCCCCCTAAAAACACACACAGAGAAGCTTATGTTTTGTTTGGCTTATGACGTAGGCTCATTCCTTGCTAGCTCTTACAACTTAACCCATTTCTATTCATCTGTGTCTTGCCATGTGGCTAGTAGCTTTACCTGTGTTCCATTACATCTTGCTCTCTGGGTGGCAGCTCATCTCTCTCTCTGACTCTGCCCTTCTTCCCCTTTATTTATGCTTGTATTTCCTACCTTCTGTAAGCTGGCTTGCCATAGGCCAAAATGATTTATTATCCAGTGGTATTTCACAGTATACAGAAAGATATCGCACATCAGGTTGGTTATACCGATTAGTGCTGTGATTTAGCACACACTTTGGTACATGCAGGAGTCATTCCAGGCAGAAGAGAACCCTGAACAAAACTGGCAGGTATGTGAAACACCAAGAAAATCTTTGTATTTCATAACTAAAAACAAGGTCAAATTATCAATAAGATTTGAAATCTACGACTGTCACATGGTATAGACTAGAATGGATTTATTTTTGCTTACACTTTAAGGGAATGGAGTGCACCCCCGTGGGAGGGAATGACTGCCAGGGCAGCTGGCAGGCTGTGACAGCAATAGCAGGCGACTCACAGAAGAAAGAGAAGAGCTATTTTAATGTAGTCTCAAAAGCCCACCCCTTATGCTTGCCTTGGAGTCTAATAAGTGGGATTTTTCTGCTTTTAATAGACATCCAGCTTTTCTGCCTGGTGAATGACGTTTTGGTGACACCTTAGCCTCTTGTTACCCTCACTGCTGGGGCTTTGTGACCCTGTGTCATGACACATGTCATAAGTCACGTGCTTACACTTTGCTCACCTTTGTTATTTGTCACACAAATGGGGTGCTAATATGTATTTTATGAGCCAACTGCTACTTGAGTTTTGGAGACATTTCAAAATAGATCTGCCTGTGGAATAAGAAATAGGTCATCAGGCTTTTACACACCTTCCTTTACACCCATGGATCTTCAAATATTTTCTTCTTAAGTCGGCAAGGTTCTGGGCAAAAGAACAGCAGCCATGCCACAGCCTTAATGCTATTCTGTCTTGACATTTCCTTTGCTAAAGAAACGAGTTCTTTGTTTGCAAATTCAGCCTCTCTCAAATTCCCAGAACATAGGCAGAAAGCAGTCACATTTTTTTCCATATATAACCAGTTAACAATCCAGTTTTGATCTCCTCATAAACCATTAGCTGGACACCCCCCACACACACACACATACACACTTCTTTTCATATTGTGACATCACCAAATCCCACCAGACTAGCCAATGAGGCTTTGCCTATAGCATTGTCGCTGGAATTGTGTCTTTGGAGCAGAGCAGTCATTGCTGTCCTCAGAGTAGCTGTGAGCACTCATGAAGTAAGTCTGGGCCTATTGTCATTCCCTCACGAAAGTCAGGAGTGAGGAAGGTCATCAGATCCTCACCTCACTTCTCCTGCCAGCTACCTGTGATTCTGTACCTCTGGCCTCTTGGTCTCAGAAGGCACTAGAGTGTATAAGGATGGAATTGATGGTATGGGGGAAAGTGACCCCATTTATGCAGTTATGGCAAATATAGCCACTCCAGGGTGACTGATTTTTTGGGGAGGGCTGCTTTAGAGTCTCCCATGCTCCTTTCCAGCGATCTTTTACCCATTATTTGTAAGTAATTTAAATAAACTCCTTGGTTTATCAAGTTGTACTTTGGCAGAATCACCTGTGTGTCTGTTGGTTAAATAGACTTTTTTTTTTCTTTTTCTTTTTTACATCTCCCCCAGGAAAAATTCACAGAGTAAGCATTTTGGGCTTCTCTAACCTACAACTCTAAATGTATGCTTTCTGTTGCTGTGATAAATACCTTGAACAAAAACAATGTGGGGAGGAAAGGATTTGTTTCATCTTATGGTTTACAGTCCATCATGAAGGGGTGTCAGGACAGGAATTCTGTAATGAAGACCATTAGCTAAAGCAACTTGGGGTAGACAGGGTTTATTTAATCTTACACTTCCATGCCATAGTCTGTCTTTATTGGAAGACAGGACAGGAACTGAAATAGTGACTGCAGAGGGATGGTGCTTACTGACTTGTTTTTTTATAGTAAGCCCAAGATCACCTGCTTGGAGTCTGCACCGCCAAAAAAGAAAGATAAGAGCTGCACTCACCTCATTTCCTCCTTTTTATTTAGTTCAGCTCTTGTGATGGTGCTCCTTCATGGAGTGGTGCTCCCCTCATTCACAGTGAGTCTTCCCTCTAAGTTAAAACTCTTTGGAAACATTCCCACAGATACACCCATAGGTATGCTTCTTCCTAGATGATACTAAATTTAGTCAAGTTAATAATGAAGACCACCATGGGCAATAGACTATCTGACAGTAACTGTGCATAGAATTGTGTACTAACTGCCCAGTTATCCACCTTGTTGTGAGTTCTTACTTGATTTTATATAATGGGTGACATGGCACCAACAGGTAGTGATTACACCGATGATATGTGAGTATGGGGCCTTTCTTCATCTCTGGGATTATGTTGTCAACTTGACAAAAGTCTAGACTCACCTCAGAGATGAGCCTCTGAGACTCTGTGGGTGATTATCTTGATTATGTTAACTGAATGGCAAGATCTGCCCATTATGAGTGGTACCCTTCCCTACTGAATCCTGGACTGTGAAAAATGGATAAAGTGAGCTAACAGCCAATACATGTATTTGTTGCTCACTGGTCCTGATTGTGAGTGTGATGTGACCAGTACTTGCTACTGTGACCTCCCTGCTATGAGGCACTATAGCCTGGGACTGCAAGATAAAATAAGCCCCTCCTCCTAAAGTTGCTTTAGTCTCATCATCTTATCATGCCAACAAGGAAAGAAACAGAGACAACCTTTCACCAGCCCAGGGACTTCCCACACTGTGAGCATCTTAATGCTAGGGTTTATTTTTCTTTCTTTACTAGGCTCAGAGCTCTTAAATTGAATTCCATACTATCTTAGGATCAGCCCAGTGTCAGAGGTTTGGCTTTGCCAGGCATAGAGTGGGAAACAAAGGTACCCTTGCTCTTGGTGCTGGATTTATTGCACAATAAAACCAATGCAATAATCCAAGTATCTGCTCTATAAAGCATTGACCGTCTGGCTAGGTAGATCAGCAAAATAAAAAGAGAAGACAAGAGGGGGCAGCTGAGAATAGAAGATGATTAGTTACTACAGTTCACAGTGGTAAGAACTAGCTCTATTTGCCTACAAAATAGAACATTAAAAGATCACATGTAGTTATGTCTGATTGGTCTTTAGTCAACCTAATTAAAAACCCAATTCCAGAACTTTTCTCCATGGTAACTTAAGTGGTCCAATCTCAAATAGATCTAGTTTTCCAGTGGTGTAATTAAAACTAAATCCCAGTTAAGGCACTTGGAGAGCCTTAAAATAACATCTGACCCTTCATCAAAAAATGTACACATAGGTATAGTGTGGCAGGAAGCAGGGAGGGCCATTTAAGCCTCTGTTCTATTCTTGACTGTGCCTCTGACTTACTTGAGTCTGTGTGCTAAGCACTTAACTCTTCAGGTTCTGTTCTGTGGTATCATCTCTGAGAATATGGGGAGGATCTCTCCTGCTTGCCTCAGACAACACTTCAGGAAAAACATGAAAGCAAAGTGCTGTGTTTAACAATACAGAGTTATAATTACTACTGCTGATTGTTTGTGATGATGAGGATGACTGTAAAAACGCTGCTGGGATGTTGATGCCAAGGTACGAAGAAGGCTTGGAATCACATGAACTCTAGTATGGCCCAATAGGTCAATATTTTATTCAGGGAGAAAATGAAGTGACATGGCAGCAGGCTAAACAATGAAAACAGCTGGTTTGGTTCCCACAGTTTTGTATCTCTGACCACAGTGGGGGACTGAGGAAGAAAAGAAGGCAGAGCAAGATGGGCTACTGCTAGCCACCTGGAAGGCTTATCAGGTGCCCCTAGGAAGGACAAAGACAAGAAGTGGAATACCCAAAGGAGGGCTTTGCCCATCTTCAGTGGACATAAACATAAATCATGGACCTGACCATCTAGGATCACAACCTCTTTTAGAATCCTATGAAAGCCAGAGGACCATCATCCCCAGGGAAAGACTTATCATCTACACCAGGGAGCCCAGGTTTTAAAACCCCATACAAATTCTCTCTCTTTCATGCACATGCACACACACACACACACACACACACACACACACACACACAATTTTTAAAGAAAAAAATAACACAAAAGAGCCAAGCAAGGAGCAATGCCTTTAATGCCAGAATAGGCAATATAGGGGTAACTGAGGCAGGAGGATGACAAGCTGTGACAAGTTTGAAGGTAACAAGACCTTGGAGTGGTAAGAAGAGAGAGGGGAAGGAGAGAGGGTAAATTGCAGATGAGTGCACTTCTCTTGTACCCCAGAATGATCTCAAGGAAAAGTCAGAGACGAATCTCAGACTACTTAGAACAGTACATGCACACACATGTATACACACACACACGACACACATGTATACATACATGCACACACGCATATACATGCATATGAACACACATAAACATACAAATTCACTTGCACATGCATGTGTACATATACACACACAAACACATGTACACACACACAATTTTGATCTTGCAAAGTAGTTAAAGGTTTTCTATTGCTATAATCAAGAAGGGCCAGATGACTATGTGAAAGTTTTGTCTCATAATTTCAAAAATGAAATAAAGTCCACCCTTTACATGACTTTGCATGCCATCAAGTCTCTTTTTATCCTTCAAATAAGGAGACTTTATCAAAAGTTAAATCATTATCCACCAGAAAAGAGGACATAGAAGCATATTTTCTCCCAATAAACTTCATCTTTACGTCTCTAATGTACTATCTCCTGAAGAATTTTCAAAGACCAGGCTTATCTCCTTTTCTGGATAGTTTTTGTCTGGAAAGGCAACCTCAATTGAGAAAATATCTTCATGAGATCTAGCTGTAGGACATTTCTTAATTAGTGATTTATGGGAGAGTGTCAAGCTCATTATGGGTGGTTACATCCTTGGGCTGGTGGTCCTGGGTTTTATATGAAAGTGGGCTGAGCAAGCCATGAGGAGCATGCCAGTAAGCAGCACTCCTCTGTGGCCTCTGCATCAGCTCCTGCCTCTAGGTTCCTACCCAGTGTGAGTTCCTGCCCTCGCTGCTTTTGATGATGAACTGTTAGATGGAACTGTGAGATAAATAAAACTTTTCCTCTCCAAGTTGCTTTGGTCATGGTGTTTCATCACAGCAATAAAAACCCCAACTAAGAGACTTTTTTATTCCAAAATATCTAGTAGAAGATACTTCTCCATCTCTTTAGCTCCTGGACCCATCTTGAGACTGGAGAGCACTGGAGTGCACTCTTCAGAATTCACTGAAACTAGCTCTCCATGGGGTTGGATTCTATCACAAGACTATTAAGAGACACAAGATAGACAGGGGACATGCAGCTCATTTTCCTTGTTCAGATTTTTTGTGGTAGACAGAGTATCTGGCAATGATTTAGCCATCATATTACTGTCAAAGTTGTCTTGCAAAAGGCTGCCACGTCCTCTCTCAATGTCATTATTAACTTCATTCTCCCATGACAGCAGGAAATGTTCTTAAAGGTATAAAGTGTGAATGAATGTGTGTAAACATATGTCTGAGAGTTATTTCTGATGATGGTGAGGCACTTGTTCCCACAAAGGAATAGTCTAGAGCAAAGGAATAAGTTACACAGTCCATGTGAAGACAGATTCTCTGTTTAACTATGTTACAATACACTGACCTTCAGGGTACATATCTGTTCCAAGTGTTTCCCTCTAACTCAGTCTCACTTTCTCCTCTACACACACTTGTGTGGCCAGGATTCCCACTTGTCAGTCTCTGATATCTCAGAAATATGCACACAGCACATACTTCTCAACAGTTCACTTCTTCTCTGGTATACTGGTAGACTATGCTTCCAGGATTCCCTCGCTGTTTTTACAGCATGAGACTAAATCCAGCTAATAGAAGATGCATTTCTTAATTAACATCTCTGTTTCTTAAATAATATTGCTATGTGCCACCTTCAGACCTGTCCCATCAAAATCTCCCACATGTGACTCTTTCATGACTGAGCTTAGATAATAATGTCCTACCCACCCAGATGAGCATAGTGATCACATGCAAAACACTGTTCTATAAAGTGACTGTGAAAAACATGTGTATGTGTGCGTGTAAACATATACCCCTATGCCCCACTCTGCTGATCTGAAATATCCTTGAACTACTCAGTCACCAGGATATAAATGCCCAAGAGTTGATTTATTACATATTTGAGTCTTTTTGTTACTACAGTCTATACTAGCCAAAGCAGCATAAAAGATTGTATCAGAAACGGGATGTGGTCATACTTTAAAAGCTAAAATTGTGTCAAAAATGAGGGGAACAGTAGGACGCTAATGATGGGGGCAGGAAATGTGAAATCCAGGAAAGGACCTTTAACGAGGAAGTGAGGGAGATCAATACAGAGGACAAGGAGAGGGGAAATAAATAATGTCAAGCATATTTGCAAAAACTTTAAAGAAACATTATCTTATATTTACCTAGTATTGCATATGGTATCTATAAATATATGTATACACACAAATATATATATGTGTGTTTTGAATGTATATTAATATACTAAATGAAGTTACACCATGGACCACTCGGGCTGACAGTGCTTCCTGAAAAAGTCATAAACCATCCAACATGAAGCCTAGAGCCAGGCTTGAGAAACATTCTTCTGAGAGAGTCCAAGAGAGTCCCCAAACAGTTTCTAATGCTGTTGCCACTGGTTACCTCCTATTGTTGAACACACCTTGTACTGAAGATGCTGTGTACTGAAGACACTGTATACTTCAGACATAGACCTTGTTGTGGGATATTTGTACACTGTGTGAAGGTGTGTTATTGTAATTAGTATAAAAAAGTCTGAACAGCAATAGCTAGGCAGGATTTCCAAGAGAGAAAGGAAGAAGAGAAGGAAGTATCTGAGTCATTACCTAGGAGCTGGAAGGCAGGACAGAAAAAGATTCATTACATTTGGCATCCAATGTGGGGCTCAAATAGCCACATAGGACCTGAGAAAATGGTCTCTCAAGTAGGTGGCTCTTTTAAGAAGCCCCACTTTGCAGCTGAACACTTGAGGAGCCAGTAACTTCCCAGAGCTGGGGCAGTAAATGCTGCTCCAACTTGGCTCTCACAGAATCAAAGGGGTGGAGCCAGCTACCAGTGACATTCTATTAAGGTAGCCTAGCAGCTTAAGATTTGTCTTTCTACAGTCAAAGAAATGCAGACACATAAAAAGTCAAGTACACACACACACACACACACACACACACACACACACACACACACAATCTCTTAAAAATTACAGAATGTTTAAAAATGTACTTAGATAATAAAGAAACAAAATAAAATGAGGATAGACAGTCATGGAAGAGATAGTTTAAAAATAATAGTAATGTCTTTAAAGAGAGAGTAAAGTAATAAGCCACATAAAGATGGAAAACACACAGAGCATCTGAATTCTGTATGGCGCTTCATTGATTTCAAATATTTTTAAATTTAATGTATAAAAAATAGCTGCTAAGAAATATTGGATTGTGGAAACTGTTGAATTAAATCAACTTATATATTTTTTAAATGTCTCAACTTCAAAATGGAAGTCAGAAAATATGCTACATTAAAGGGGAGGTTATGTTTTGTTTCCACAGAAAACAGAGGGCTGTAGCCTCATTCAAAGCTGTTAGAGGTCAGATTTGATTGAGGGGAACCAAGGAAGACTATAGAACAAGTAACAAATATACTGATCCCTCTGAGACTAGAAGAGACATGGTAAATCTTATTGGCTACAGAGTTCTCATGACTTATTATTACATGTCATCTTTATCTAGTATAGATAGATATTTGGCTATGCAGCCCAAATGGAATCATAGAATTGACAGATGACTTTTACCCATTCAAACATAAACCCCCCAAAAAATCATCTTTAGCTGACTTGTATACACCATACATTCTGTACTTGTGTTAATCCAGATATATATGTTACCTTTAAAAGTTAATGTGTTTTCAGAATAAATGGACCAGACACCAATAAAGACAAGTATCCAGGGGGATCCAGCCTCTCAGAATGTCTCTGCTGCAGTCCCCTCAAAATTCAACATCCAGAACAATTTCAAATATGTTTTGAAAAAAGAAAAAAGAATGATGGGCATCAAAGAACCTCTATATGGAATTTGCTTTCTATGTGGCAAAGTTATCCACTGGGAAAGAAATTGTCCTTGCCTCGACTGCTGTCAGGATGCTATCTAAACTGGACAAGCAGGAAACAAAAGAAAGTGACTGCTGAACTTTGCCAAGACAAGGTAGGACAGTCCATCAAAATTCCTGCTTCACAGAAAATTATGTCAGATATTCTAGTCCTGTAGGCCAAAGATGGATGCCCCAATGTTACAGAGGAAGACCTGAAAGCCTCCTCCCTGAGGACTAGCTTTTATAACATCAGTAGGTGCTATGCAAGCTGCCAAAGGAGAAAAAACAATCAATAGTCCTACCCAGCTGTGACCCTATGAACCACAACAATAGCCAGCCCTACAAGATACTCCTAAAGTGTAATGGTGGCACTCACATCTTAGTGGTAACCGGTTAATAGCTATCTCATTGACCTGATTAACAGGTGAATAATCATGCCTGGTACTAGAAACCTAGCCAAGTACCTGGAGCTAGTGAGGTCATGGATCTTAGAGGAACACTTACTATCATCATTTTACTGGACCAGCATAATTCCCAGCTGTATTCAACTGTATTCTAAATACTTATTCTTACACCCACAGGTAGGGGTAACTCTCCCTCTCAGCAAAGTTCCTCTTGCAGCAGATGACAGCCATCTCAGAAGAGTACAGCTGTTCAAAATACAGAGAACAGCTGAGCACAGCATGCCTAGTCCCAATAAAGTATATATATATATATATATATATATATATATATATATATATATATATATATATATATAAACATACTCTCTTTGGGGGCCCACCATCTGGCTCCCAAATAAATACATGGAGACTTATTCTTACTTATGAATGCCTTAGCTTTGCTTGTTTCTAGCTTAAATGGTCCTGTTTCTCTTTAACTGCCTTTTGCCCCTGGGCTCTTATTTTCTTTATTGTATATATCTTTCTTTCCTTCTTCCTTCATGGTAGCCTGTGTGTCTGGATGGCTGGCCCCTCTGCTCCTTTTCTCACTCTTCACTCTTATCCCTAGATTTCTCCTTCTATTTATTCTCTCTGCCTGCCAACCTCACCTATTTCTCTCTCCTCCAAGCTATTGGCCATTCAGTTTTTTATTAGACCAATCCAGTGTTTTAGGCATGCAAAGCAACACAGCTTCATAGAGTTAAATGAATACAACATAAAAGAATGTAACACATCTTTGCATCATTAAGTAAATGTTCCACTGCATAAACAAATGTAACACATCTTAAACTAATATCCCACAACAATAGAGAGATTGGGAAGCAAAGAATACATATGTGAAGGGATATAGAAGACATTGTTTCTAATATATGGAAGTAAATGAAAGCTCTGTGAAGGTTCTACTACCTCAAAGAATGATGTGTTCCCAGCACCCACTTCAGATGACCAAGGAAGTGGCTCCCAGCAGCTTTGGGGCAGAGCCTAATGACTGCCTTGCAGGCCTTGTCACTGCTGTGGGTCAGTGGTTACTGAATGCTCCTTTTTTATCTGTACGTGGGAACTTTTGTAGGGGTTTTCCAGTTTGATTGTGCAGTGCTAACTTTCATTCTTCATGAGTCTCATTGGAGGGGTGTAAGATGAGTAACTAGCTTAGGCCATAACAAAATACCATAGACCAGGTGATTATATGAAACAGAGAATTATTTTCACAGTCCCGTAGGCTGGGAAGTCAGAAACTATGGTGCTGGCATATGAAGAGTTTGTCAGGTTCAGAGAAGACCTTACTGTGTCCTCGCATAGCAAAAGGTGGGGACTACTCTCTGATCAGCATTAACTCCTCTCAGAAGAACATGACCCTGACGATCCAGTCACTCACCCAGAACTTCAGCTCTGCCTTCTAGAATCATCACCCTGGGGACTGGGTTTCAACATAAGAATTATGAGAGAGACACAGTCTACAGTACTAATCTCACTCCTGGTTTACAACCAGGCAAGTTAGTGTGGATATTTGTTAGGTATTTAATAAATCCTGGGATATCAGAGGCAGCACACAGTCAAATTCTAGGCAGACAGCTCAGGAAATCCTTGAACCTTGAATACAAGGATAAACAGCTGAGAGTCAATCACATACCCCTTTAATCCCAGCACAGGGAAATCTGGGAGTAGGGACCAATATCCTTAATCCCATAATTCCAGAGACAGAACTTCTTCTGTTTCTGTGAGTTCAAGGTTACACACCTTTAATCCTAACCTGGATGGGATAGGGTATATAAGGGCTCATAGAAACCAGGCAGAAACAGAAGCACTGGCAGAAGTGACTATTAGGAGCGAGGCTGAGGAAGTTGCAAGACAGTTTGGTGAGAATTGACTGTGGTGCTTCCTCTCTCTGATATTTCAGCCTTCCCCCAATATTTGGTTCAGAGTCTTCTTTTCTTACCACCCAAATTTGTGCTACTACAAGCTAGTCATGCTATTATTTGGTCACACTCAAATATATGGTCATTTCAATGATAGGGGAACCAAAATTGTCATTTCCACCAACATGGACATGCTACAGCAAAAAACAAAACAAAATCTAATTAGCAATGGTCCAGGTAAGCCTTCATCCCACCCCCAGTACAAGGCAGTCAGTGTGGCTGGCTGGATTTTGCACATTCATGTGGTATTAGTCCAGGGTGCAAGGTGCTCAGAAGCCCTAAGCCAATGGTCAGTTTACACAAGTCATTCTCCAAATCAGTCAGTTGTGGAGACTAATTACACTTAAAATTCACTTCTGACTCCTGCTTGTACCTGAGAGAAATTATTGCCCACTTCAAATGAATGCTTCGAACACATGATCTGGAACAATCTAGTTTGCGGGCAAATGGGAAGGTAGAGAGATGTATTTGCATTTCAACTCTTTTTTGGCATGTAAAAAGACATTTGCCCCTGTCCCGTGTCCCTGTGACAGAACTATAAAGAGATTCAAGTAAATAATATATCTTTGGGCTGATTTCACTTCCATAATTACTGTTGGACAAGAAATAAGTTCTTTCCACTAAGTAACTTGTCCAAATAATAATTAAAGTTGACATCGAGTCCTCAATTAGAAACAGAGCCTAATATAAAAAGGAAGATTCCTTAGAGAGGTCCGCCAGGAGGTAAGATTTCACAGGGTTTATGATATTTGGTGGCTGTGAAATATTACCCAGAAAAGTGTTCAAAGCAGACACATAACTGTGCTCATGTAGACAGGACAGCATGTTCTTGGTAGAGGCTGGGCCATGCACCATAGTAAGCACCAAGTCAAATACACTTCATTGCTACACATAAGCCCTTGGCACGGCCAGTCCGATGAAGCTCTGGCCGGGCCCTAAAAGGACAAGTCATTCTTTTGCCCTACTTCCAAGTTTTGGATAATTTGTCAGATTTTAATAAAGCACTTTTCTCTTAATTCTAAAACAATGCATATAATTAATACAAGATAAAGTATTGAGTTGATATAAACTATGCTAAGTGACAGCTAACTAGCCTCCAATCTCAGACCAAAGAAGTAAGTTCTTGATGAGGCTATAAAACTAGGGTTTATGGTCTTCCTAACCAGAATCCCAGCCTCAAGCCAGAGCCAGCACATGGGGGATGGTCCCCATCAAGCAATCCTTTCAGAAAGCTCCTGTCTCAACTCAAACCCCCCAATCCCAGCCTTAATCGGCATCATGTAAGGCCTGTGGAAATAACACCAATGGTGTTACATGAGAACTCTCTTTTCGCATCATATCTTACCTTCCTCCTCTCCTTTTGTAACTTCTAATTCCCTCAACTTCCCTTTCCTAGACATTTCACAGTTTTAACTCTACATGCGCTAGAGGCCTGCAACCATGTATATCTTAATCCTTTTGCAGTGAAGAAGTCACTCTTTAGACCAGAATTTAAAACAAACAGATAAACAAAACAGTATATGGGGAATACCTAAGAAGAAAGACAAGTAGATAGTTACTAGTCTGGTAGCAACAATCAAAGTCATCAGGGAGTGCAGCCCATTTGGCTTGTGTACATTTTTGGGAGGTTAGCATGAACTGTTGGATGCACATTACCAGGTATGTAATATCAGCCGTGTAATAGGGGCTATGCAAATTAATGTCATGCAATAGTAGTTGAGCAAGGTTCTATGCTGGGCTACATCTCTGTGTGAGATGCATTCCACGGCTCCAGGTGGGAAGGCAGCTGTGCTCATCCACACTATCCATGCCACATCAGGACTAAAATTTGGCCACACTCATGAAGATTCCTAATGGGCCCATCTGTATTTTCTGGTCACTTGCCAATGGTCTCCTCTCCACAAGCATCTTAAAGGGTGCCCTTCTTGTGGTCCTGGAGAAGACTGGGGGGTGGCGATGACACACAGGTGGTTGTATAACACTCAGGCTGTGCTTAACACTGTTTTTAACAATCTAGATGTTTGTAATTCCCCAAGCTTGTCCACCCCCTCTGCTATATGCTGTTATGGAGTACACTTCCTGTCTCATTTTACCTGTCTGCATAGCTCCCCTTCAGCTGCCAAGTCTCAATCACGTGGCACCCTCTAGAAAAGTCTTTTGACAGCACATAGTCATGTTGGTTTTTTCATGCATTCTCACATCACAGTCTTCCTCTCTTTCACTGCTGGTCTAGCTTGTGAGTACAAACTTATCCAAGGTGTTTCACTCCATCTCTGCCTGTTATTGAATCAATTTGGCTGCTAGGAAAGATATTCTGAACACTCTTAGATCCAGTACCTCCTTTGGTTCTTTTTGGTTATTCCACCATACTTCGAAGTATATGTCCTCATTAACTACAGAATGTTGAAAATGACCTTTGGATCATTAGCCATAGACAGCCTAAAACACAGGTTTCAGAGGAAATGTATTCTCTCAGGTCAGTCAGCATCATCATTTAGGTATCAGTGATGACCAGGAGGGCCACAAGAGCCCTAGAAAGGCCATCAAGTGCAAGGATTTGTAGGAAGCACATGACCTGGAAGCAGCATAGACTGTTCTTCCGCTTTCCTCAGCAGCTCACTTCATCCCCAATATTGCTGTTGTTCCAATTGTTCCGACTAGCAAGCTAAGCTTATGTTTCATGCATTAGGAAGGTTGCCATCTAATAGCAGAAGGTAAGGATGAGACTGAGCCAACTTCTGGGTCTTTGGACCCGCACACAAAAGCTAATATGGGCAGAGGTAAGCCACGCCAAATAAAAGACGTAGTAAAAATGAACCATGCAAAGAGTTCCTAGGACCACCTTACAGGTTCCTTTGTGTCTTCGACCAAGTTGATTGTTTGTCTGAAGCCCACATCAAGCCTTCTCAAATCCCTACAGAGACCTCCAGAACTGTTACTGTCTTTCCTTTCTCAATGCACATGGTTTGTTTTCTAAGCTTTTCCTCTACCAATGAGCCCCATGAATGTGGCTCCCACTCGCTTCTTCTGAGGCAAAGAACTTGTTTTGCCAATTCATTTTGATTATTATTTGCCTCAGAAGCAGCAAGTAAAAGCCAAGTCCTCACTCCACTCTGGAAGGAGCTGGTAATTTATGTCTATAGAAATAGAGAGAGGGCAAGAGGAAAAGGGGGGAGGGTTGGCGGGGTTCAGAATGGGGGTTGGGAGGGGTGGAGAGATAATGTGTATTTGACTGGGGTTACATTT
This sequence comes from Sigmodon hispidus, assembly GCA_004025045.1. Taxonomy (NCBI): domain Eukaryota; kingdom Metazoa; phylum Chordata; class Mammalia; order Rodentia; family Cricetidae; genus Sigmodon; species Sigmodon hispidus. Next base: position 64,522 of record PVIH01007130.1, read on the forward strand.
TGTTTGTTATTAGGTTGGTTTTGTTTCTAAAAATCTGGGAATGTCACCAAGAATTCTATTACTTTTTTTCCCTAAAAGGGCACCTCAGACCTAGTCCTCACTGCTTAGAAAAGAAACACTAAGAGGTAGCGTTTGCTTTTTCTCTGCCCCTCACCCCAGGGTTTATCCTCTGGTAAACACAAGGACCACATTTTTTCCACTTTATGTTCATGGATCTATGTGGGATTTTTCTCCCTGCTTTTTGTTATTGCTCTTCTATGTCTGGTGAAAGTAGCCACAATCACCACTTTTCTTCAAGGCGGGCAGATGTGTTTGGTTAATTAAAATGGAGTGTGTAGGGATATCATAGCCTTGATGTAGGGAGATGTCACTGGAGTCATGGAGAAGCAAGGGCTTCTGCAGATCACAGATGAACGTTCTGTGAACAGCAGAATGTGGGACTGACTGCCAGACCGAGGTACTGAAGCCAGATTCATGCCAAGGGAGCAGAGTGGAGGCAAAGCTGACTTTGGGCTAGAGTCAGAAGAAGAAAAGACAGCATCGCTACATGAGGCCAAATTGACAGCTGGCAAGAGTTTGGAAGAGGAGAAAAGAACCCCCAGGTAGAGGCTCCAAGGAGAACAGACTGCGGAGCCAATCCAAACATAGAAGCTGGTTGCTGGAGCAATGTCACTGCCGCTGTCAACAACGCTTGGCACCAAGCACAGGTTCCAAAGTCAAGGCTAACTCAAGTTCAATTTCTGCTGGTGACAACTTGGAGGTTGTAGAGCAGAATGACAACTGTGTTCAGAGGGAAGAGTGGGGGGGCCTCTGAGACCTGGCTCAGCCATGAGAATGTACCAGTCAGCCTGTGGATCTGATTTAGGGGACTAACATGTCATCCTTTAGTGTGCCAGCTCAGCAGCATTCAGATAATGCCTCTGCATCTCACTGTTTGGGTGCCATGACCAGGAAGACTCAAATCTCAGGGCAGCTTCTCAAGGCCCCATTGTTACTCCCACATACCTCCTCCCGATGCCTGCTTCTCTTAAAGCTGGCAGAATTAGGTCAAATGGAAAAAGCCTGTGTTAAAATTAACATGTTACCCAGAGATGTCAAGCTTCCTTTAGTTGTACAACAGAGACCCGTTCCAGGATGCCAAAGTCTGTAGGTACACAAGTCATCTATAGTGTGTAAATGTAACAAGCATCCTCCATATGCTTTAAATCACCATCTTAGTTACAGCATGTCATGTGGTGTAAATAGATGCCATCTGTTCTGTATTGTTTGGGCATAATGGTAAGGGAAAAGCATTCATATATAGCTGACACTTCCCCCAAATATTTTGATCAATGTTTGGATGAATCTGACCCATTTATTGTATAGACTTAATATCATTCCTATAAAAATTTCAAGATCATTTGCTACAGAAATGGGGGATCCATAACTTCATAAAGAGTCAGAGAGGATCCTAAATAACACAGGTAATTTTGAGAAAAAAGAACAAAGCAAGAAAAACTACAATTCTTGATTTAACTATGTCACAAAGCTATAGCAACCAAAACAGTATAGTTAGGATATAAAAAGAAATACAGACCAATGCATCAGAATTGAAATTCCAGAAAGGATATTCTATTTAATAAATATTTCTAAATAAATTGAATATCCAACTTACAAAAATAAATGAATAAAATTAGCTCAACATTTTGTACTACTTACAAAAATTAACCCAAAGTTAAATAAAGAACTTAAGTTTAAGAGCCTATAAAATTCTTACTAGGAAAATATAGAGGCAAAGCTCCTTGAAATTGGTGGACAAGTATGTCATACACAACTGTAATCCTAGCAGATGAGAGACTGAGCCAGGAGGATGATGAGTTTGGAATTATCATGAACTATTTGCTGAGACCCTGCCCCCCCCCCCTAACAAAAAGAAACAAAGATTCTGACAATATGTTTTTAGTATAATCCCAAAGGACAGGCAGCAAATGAAGCAATGAAAGTGGAAATAAATCATCTTTAGCCATCAGAGAAATGCAAATCAAAACAATTTTGAGATACCACCTGACACCTGTTAGATTGGCTAAGATAAAAGACACAGATGACAGCCTATGCTAGAGAGAATTCGGACCAAGGGGAACATTCCTCCATTGTTGGTGGGAGTGTAAGCTTGTTCAGCCACTTTGGAATGCAGTATGGTGGTTTCTCAGAAAATTGAGAATCAATCTCCCCAAGGACCCAGCAATACCACTTCTGGGTGTATACCCTAAAGATGCACAGTCACACTCCAAAGGCATTAGCTCAACTATGTTCATAGCAATGTTATTTGTAATAGCAAGAACCTGGAAACAACTTAGATGTCCCTCAACTGAAGAATGGATTAACAAACTGTGGTACATCTACACAATGGAGTACTACTCAGCAGTAAGAAAAAAATGACATCCTAAAATTTGCAAGCAAATGGATGGATTTGGAGAATATCCTCCTGAGCGAGGTATTACAAACCCAGAAAGATAAGCAGGGGATGTACTCACTCATTAGTGGACTCTAAACAAACAAACAAACAAACAAGAAAAAAGCAAAGCATGCCCAAGCTGCAAACCACAGCTTGGGATCAGGAAGGGGACCTTGAATAAAGATATACAAGGATAGAAAATGTGACTTCTTTACTCATAACAATAAAAAAAAGAAAGTGGAAATATATCAAACTAAAAAGCTCTACCTAGACAAGCAAATAATCTACAAAATATACCCATGGAAGGATAGAAACTGTGAGGTATTCAACATGGATTAGTTTCCAAAAGTCAAAGCAGCCTGATCTTTAGATGCCATGGATGCTTACAGTTCCCACTCCACTAGAAAACTCTTCAATCTAAAAAACATGCCCGACAAAGTAGCAGAATACAAAACCTCTTCACAGACCCAAGTAACCTTCCTGTATACCAACATCAAACTGCTGAGAAAGAAATTGGGCTAGCTGGTAGAAATTCCATTCAAGATCACTTCAAACAACAATAAAATAAAATACCAAGGAATAAAGCCAACCAAGGATGTGAAAAGCTCAACAATGAAAAATTTATGACACTAAAGAAAGAAACTTAAGAAGATAGGAACTCTTTTATACTCGTAGATTGGCAGAGTCAGTGTTATAACAATAGTGACTTATATTATCAAAAGCCACACAATAAATTCAGTCCAGGCTCCACCCAAACTGCAAATATGTTCTTCACAGAAATAGAATAAAGTAGTTGTAAAATGTGGAGGAAAGACGAATCCTATATGATGTTGATAGGAATGGAAGCTGATTAGCCTCTGAAAGTTGATATGTAGCTTCCCTAAACACTAAAGCCAAAACTAGCATCTGGCCCAGCAGTACCACACTTGGGAATATTCTCAACTGACTCCAGATCAGTATATCATAGAGATCTACTTCCATGCTTCTTACTGAGATAAGATCTAAGAAATGGAGCGAACCTAATTGTTTATCAATAGAAAAATTAATAAAGAGAATGTGACACAATGGAATTCATGCCGTGGCAAAGAAAAATGAAATCATGACATTTCAGGAAAATGAAAGGAAATGGAGATGATTATGCTGTACTAAGTAAGTCAGAGCTAGGAAGACCAATAATGAGTTTTCTCTTGTAAGCAGACCCTAGAGTGGGATGTGTGTGTGTGTGTGTGTGTGTGTGAGCGTGTGTGTGAGCGTGTGTGTGAGTGTGTGTGTATGTGTGTTTGAGTGTGTGTATGTGAGTGTGTGTGTAAAGGGAAACTGTGAGAGATGGCAATGCAAAAATCATAAATCAAGACACTTTGCAATATTTCAGTTGGCACAAAGAGAGTCACAGCAAGCAGAGAGATCTCAGCTACTATTTCGGATGCTGTCTATGACATCCTTAGTTTGGTAGAAGCTGAGAGTCTATTATTTACCTAGCATAAATGCCATGTTCCATAAGCAGGGAAGTCTGGGGCTTTACAGGCACCTAGGCCCTAAATGGCCAGTTCACTGCAGAAATGCAGTGGTCCCCTCTGCCAACCCTAAGTGAAATTATTAGCTCAACTCTCCTGATCTGGCACATCACATATGTACCATTTTTTAAACTGACTGATGGAGACATAAAAACAGCATCCCTCAAAGCAGTAAGCTATGATAGGGTGGATGAGAATTATGCTTGCCTTACCCCAACCACAACCCCACCATATGTGAAAATAGCTACCAAAGGTTTCATATTTGGTTCAAATGAATACATCCTGCTTATAATTTTCAGGAGTAAATAAATCTCTCTTTTTTTAATCCTCAAGGGGGAAATATTATTCTTTTTTTTCCCACATATAGATGGATGTTTCTGCTTATATTTCATATCCTATTTTTGGGGGGGGGTGTTCTGGTTCAATGTTTCTCAAAGCTTGATGTTTCCAAGAATCATTGGAAACATTTGTGAAAGTGTAAGTTCTGATTCAGTGACCCTGGTGTGAAGCTGAAGGCCATTTTTCTCAGCAATACTCAAGTGGAGCCAAAGTCCAGGGAGTGTCTTGGATGCATTCAGATGGTAGAGGCAGGATCACTGTCCTCCCATGGATTACTTTCATATCCTGTTAGTGCTAAGTTTAGCCCTAGATGGAGCACTTTCTGGTGCATGGTGTTACATTAATCATTGTAGGTATATCACATGCAAACCTTAAATAATGGATTAGTATCTGCCATTATTTCCAGTCGCTGGATCGCTGGGCTTTACTGACTGCAACACCCAGTCTTTGCAGAACTCAGCCTGGAACCTCACGCCTGCTACAGCTAAGGTGTCCAACATAGGTTCTCAGAGAGTTTTGTTTGAAGGCTGCTGCCACTGGTTAATAAAAGGATCTCTATCAAATCTCTATGTGACTCCCAAAGGCAATGTCATTTACCACAAGTCCTTCTGTGCCCCTCTCAAGGGGTCTGCCTCGATATGACAGTGCATGTCAGAGGCACAAGGTAAAGACTCCATCCTGCACATGACTTTCTTAATTCCAGATGCCACACTTAAGGGAACTCCTGGCACTTGAATTTAGATCAGCTTTAAATTGAGGAGCTCTTAAGATCCCTCAGGATTATATTTCATGACAGTAATGCACAGAATCAGGATATCATTGTGCTTGTTTTATTATAAAAGACAAAGGTCAGCACTGTGGAGATCAGCTCTCTGAGCCCGGCAACCATTACAATCCTAGTCAGAGCATTTGTGAGTAACTGCAAACACTTTCAAGATTCTCACCCGAGATCTGAGCCAGTTCCTCCTCAATTTCCCTCCTGAAAGGATGTGTGTCAGTCTGCACAGGCTACACATGCTGGTCTCAGGAGGCGCTGATTGTTAGGAGGTTAGCTAAAGAGAGACTCCTGCCTATGTAGACACAGAAGTCCTCATCTCTTTGGTGCTGCAGCTACTCCATTCAAAGATCACACAATGCACCCGTAAGGAAGCCCAGTAAACTCATTTGTGGTGATATGTTACATATTTAATAATATCAAGAGCTCAACCCACAGTCAAACTAGGAAGAGGTAGCTCTGGAAATTCCAGGGATAATAGAGTAGTGTTAACTCACACAGCACAGGGATCCAGAGAATCTCTTTGAGTACAAAGCCTAACAGCTGGGCTTCAATAGCCCACACCTTTAATCCTAGCCCAGGGAAAGCCTGGAGTGGTGATCTATGGCCTTTTATCCCATAACTCCAGAGATGAAGATCTTTCTGTGTTTCTGTGAGTTCAAGGCTGACTACCAAATAGAGTAGCTCACACCTTTAATCCTAACCTGGATGGGATACAGCTGGGTGAAGAAGGTATTTAAGGCAGGCTTAGGAAAACAGCAGGAATTAGAAGCAACCAGGAGTGAGGCTGAGGAAGCTGAAAGATAGCTGGGTGAGATTTGACTGTGGTGTTTCTCTCTTTGATATACCAGCCTTTCCCGATATCTGGCTCTGAGTTTCTTTTAATACAACTAGAATTTGTGCTACACTCATTGTTTCATAACCTAGACTTGAGTGGAATCCTTAGCCTGGCATCATCAGCTCCGAGAAAAACTTGTATAATAGAAATAGATGAAGGAAGAGACACACAGAGCAATTAGAAGGGAATGCCAAGATGGGCATTCCCTTAGACCAGGATGTGCCTCTACCAAGGTGGACATTCTCTTAGACCAGGATGTGTCTCTACCAAGATGGGCATTCCCTTTAGACCAGGTTGTGTCTCTACCAAGATGGACATTCCCTTAGACCAGGATGTATCTCTTCGAAGATGCACATTCCCTGTAGACCAGGATGTGTCTCTCCCCTGGCAAAGGGACGTGGTGCAGGCCTGGGAAGCTCTTCTGAGCTTTAGCAATGAGCAATTCCATAACTGGCTGTCTCATTGAACCCGGCCACCATCCCTACCTCCCCAGCTCAAAGGAAGCGGATCTGAAGTTCCTTCCCTCCCTTGCCTCTCTCCTCTCTTTCCTTTCTCCACCCTCTTTTTCTTTAGCCCAGATCCTGTCTGGAGACCCACATTATTTGACTCAGGAAATTCCAAGAAGAATAAAAGAATATGGAGCAGATGAATCTTTTTGTATTCCACAATCATCCTAAGCAATTAGCAACAAATGTCTCATTCCATTAGAAATGGGAGGGTTTAGAAAACTTCAGTGATGGAGGGAGGACAGCTTTGTTTTGTACTATGATGGAAGATAAGTTAGCTGAAATCTCTGTCATGGGAGTAACCAGGAAATGTAAAATGAAAGTCTCAAAGGTTTATGACAGAGCTTGACAACACTGTGATCTGGACTCTGTGCTGAGGAAGCATTCAGGAACATAGAGGGACTTATCTGCCATAGTGTTAATCACGACATTATTTGTTGCTTCATAAAATTGAAAATATAAAAGCCCAGTGATATAGATGACACAGCATGAATAAATGATAATGGTAAATACCAAGTTACACAGTGAAATAACATGCGTGTATTAAAAGGACTTACATAGAATAATTAACAGCAGGTTAACATGGGTAAGCCTGCAGATTTTTACACTACAGTGTTAATCGCTGCTAATTCTGAGAAATACATTGTAATTACTATTTCTTTATATTTTTCTATGATTTCTATAATGATTTTCATTATGTCTAGTCAGAAAAAATAACATTGTAAAAAAAAAATCTCTAAATTGCCTATGGCCTGGTTGAATAGAGCCATAAAATATAATCACATATTATCTTTCCCATTCAATAAAGTACATCTGGCAAGATCTTAACTTGGCACCAGTTCCTTGGATATTATCTTAAGAAAGCAGTTTATGAGTAAGAACAATACAGCCCCCAGTCTTTCCAAATTTCATGTAAGTTTTCACAAGCTGTCCCTTTCCGTAATTTGTGCAGAGTTATGGAATTCTTCCTTGCTGTCATCCCTGGCAGGCTCAGAGGACAATGTGACAGCTGATGCAACATGGTGTTCCTTATGTACCCACCACATCCATCCCACTCATCTGTGACAGGCTGGTAAAGGACCACTTCGTGATAAGTCCTTCATCTTTCACTGCTGCCCTGTGGTTCCCAAAGGCTCCTAGAGCTGCATCCAGGAATCACCTTCAAGAAATGTGCCTGTCACAAAACACAAATACCTGCTAGGGGTGCCCACTCTTGTTTTGCAATTCAAATCAGACTTGCATTTGTGAGAGTGATTTTGCTTTCCCACCTCATACTTGACATGAACTACCCCCAAACTAAGAACTGTCCCCCAAAGAACTAGCTCTCTATTAAACAAGGACACTTCCAAACAGTATAGGCATTTCCTAGTGGTGACAGTGGACACTTATGGTGATATATTGTATAGTTAATAAAAATAGTCTGGAATATCAGAGGACAGAGCCACCCACAGAGCCAAACCATAAAGGTCAGGGGGTGGTGACTCACACCTTTATCCCAGCACTCAGGAGGCAGAGATCCTTTGGATCTCTGTGAGTTCAAAGCCAAAGAGAGCCAGGCAGAAGTAGCACACATCTTTTCAGTCAAGGACTCAGATTCATTGAGTCTGAGGACTCTTGGAGGCAGAATCTATCCCTTTTGGCCTGAAAAAATGGTTTAGTGAGAAGTGGCTGTGGCTTGTTTCTCTGTCTCTCTGATCTTTCAGCTTTTCCCCAAAATCTGGCTCTAAGGTTTTACTATAATACCAAATAGAGTTTGTGCGATAGACACTTCCCAAACATTGTGGGGTTCCTCAAAGCAGATGGGTACCAAAAGCTAACAACAGGAATAGTTTTTACAGAGAAATCTATAGATTATAAAGGACGAAAGTGGGGTTAAAGTTATATATTATAAAGTTAAGCTGGGTTTGTGTGGCAGAGGTCTGTAATCCTAACACTTGAGAAGCTGAGGCAGGTATATGAGATACCCTGACCACATACACATACATCAGAACCTCACCAAACAAACACCACCAACAATAATCATCCATAAATCCAAACCACAGAAGCAAAGTACAAAAAAATCCAAAACCATGGTTAAATGGAAGCACTGAGTTCTGGTGTTTAAGCTATGATTCACAATAATCTATTATATATTTCATTAAAACTGGTAGTAGCCAGAAATTCCCACACATAAAGTAATGGCACAGAAATAGAAATTTAATCTTTAAGGTAAATACTAACTTTTCTAATTAGATTGTTAGAAATTATACACAAGTATCAAATCATCACACTTCACTATACAAATATGAATGACTAAAATAATTATTGTTTTAAAAAGTCAATACTGAAAAATCATCTACTTATCATCACAGGTGCCAGCAATTCTAAGCAATGCCTGTGCTAAAAATATTCTCTCTCTTAACTCTTTCACTAGATTCCTTTCTGAGCTGTGTGATAATTTCTCTTGAAGCTTAGTAATGTGCATGTAAGCTGCCTATCAATACAATTTTGATACTTATCCTTCATGAACACAGAAATTCATATGAAGCACCTCTTGTTATAGCCCTGACACACACTTGCTCAGCCTCTTTTGTTTCATAACACTTCCTGATCCTGTGCACTAACAGGCTGTTCTTCATTCCAATCCTGTGCTGCTACACATGTCTGCCTTTACCCAGCATCCTGTGCTGCTGCACATGTCTGCCTTTACCCAGCATCCTGTGCTGCTGCACATGTCTGCCTTTACCCAGCAGACTCAAAGAACAAGAACAGGAAGTCTGTAGGGAGAAACCAAACTACAGTTCTTTCAGCTGCTGTTTATGTAACTACCAGGAGCTGAATGTGTGTTTAATTTCTAAAGCTGTTGTTATTTATTAATTTAACAAGTCTTTTTCCATGTCCTAAACAAGTCTTATTCTTTCGTTGTTGTTGATTTTTGTTTTTGAGACAGGGTTTCTCTGTGTAACTTTGGAACATGTCTTGGAATTTGTTCTATAGACCAGGCTGGCCTTGAACTCACAGAGATACCTGCTTCTGCCTCCTGAGTGCTGGAATTAAAGTCATGTGCCACCACTACTTGGTGCTTCAGGTCTTACTCTTGAATTTGATTTTTAAATTTTGCCTTTGAATTTTGAAACAGGATTTTGCTGTGTAGCTCAGGCTGTCCTTGAATTCTCTATTCTCTGGCCTCTGTCTCCTCAGTGCTAAGATTACATGTATGCACTCTGATGACAAGTTGTGTTGAAATTGTATAGCAGCTAAGTAGTATGTATATTTCAAAGTGTAAAGTTTTGTTTGGATAGGCAAATTGCAGCTCACACCTGAAACATATTTTTACCAAATATAAATCACACTTTTAAATTGAAGATGGGTACTTTTAAGTATTTTTTTAAATTAAAGGATGTATGAAGAATACAAAAATTATTGATTAGTTTGTGATTATTACTGGAAATGTGCAAGAAGAAAAATTACAAAAATGATGTTGGGCTATAGGTACATGTGATCTATCACTGTCCCAAGTCACAGACTCATGCCATCTTGTTATTTTCTATTAGAAGTCTTACTATTTTCCAAACTCAAGTAATCAAGACCTATATGGAGAGGGCAGTATGTATGCACATAATGTGTATAAGGAAAATACAAGAAATCTCCTGGGCAGACTGGGGCAGGTAGGGATGGGAACATGAGGGATCAGGTTGGGGATGAATGGAGGGGGAGAGTAATGAAATAAATGTCTTGATAGTAGAACATTTCAGGGTTGTATAGAGGCTTGATGCAGGAGAAACTCCCACAAATGATGACCCCAGATAAGACTTCTAGCAATGGTGAATGAGTAGTCTGCACTGGCCATCTCCTGTGATCAGATTGGTGGCTGTCCCAGTTGTCAACAGAAAGCCTTCTTCTAATAACTGATGGAACCTGATGCAGAGATCCACAGGCAAGCATTAGGACAAGCTTGGGAAATCTTGTTGAGTAAAGGGAGGAAGGATTGCACAGGGGGTCAAGGTCATCACAAAGGAACACACAAACAACTAACATGGGCTCATAGGAACTCACAGACCAACAGCTAGGGAGCCTGTATGGAACTGACCTAAGTCCTCAGCATATGTGTAACAGTTATGCAGCTTGGTCTATTGGTGGGACTCCAGGCAATGGGATCAGGGCCTGTTTCTAACACTTTGGCTGGCTTTTGAGAACCTATTCCTCATGCTGGGTTGGCTTACCCAGGCTCGGTACAAGGATAAGAGCTTGGTCATATCAACTTGATATGTCATGCTTTGTAGATTTCCATAGAAGACCTGCCCCCTTCTGAGCAGAAGAAAAGGAGAGGTGGGTTGGGGGGACAAAAGGGTAGTGGGGAGGAGGAGATGGGAGGGGAGGAAGCAGGAGAAACTGTAGTCTGGATACAAAATAAATGAATATATTAATTAATAAAAAGAATCTCAGAGAATAAATTTTAAAAATGGGAAAAGCTGACCAGATGTTCTGTGTCACACAGTCCTGGGAAGGTTAACATAGAGTTCTGGAGGACATGAGGAAAGCCTGGGGCTGGAAGAGGAGGCTATTCAACCTGTTTACTACTTTTGTTCGTTTGTTTTTACCTTAGACAAGTCACATGTCCTCTTCAAACCTCCATTTTCATTTGTAAAATGGTGACTTAACAGTATGTATAACAGGATTTTGTGACATTAATATATCCTACACTTACCAGTGACAACATGAAATAGGAGGAAAAACATACAGCTTTACAAATATGTAGCCAGTGACTTTGATTAAATGGGTCTTAAATTTCTTTGTAGCCAAAAGTTTCTCAGTTCCTCCTAGCCCTGCAATCCAGACAAATCTCTTCCATGTGTGATCTCACAGCCACTTTAAAAATGATTACTCAGAGGCTTATATTAATTACAAACTGTTTGGCCTGTGGCTCAGGTTTATTACCAACTATCTCTTCCAACTTAGCTCAGCCTATTTCTATTACTTTATGTCTTGCCAAGGGACTTCATGTTTACCTGTTCCGTTACATCTAGCTTCCCTGGCAGTGGCTCACAGTATCTACCTCGACTCCACCCTTTCTTCCCCTGCATCTCTGCTTGGATTCCCCACCTGCCTCTGTTCTGTCATCTCATAGGCCAAAACAGCTTCTTAATTAACCAATAATAGCAACACATAGTCACAGTGTATAGAAAGGCCATCCCACAGCATTTCTTTCATTTAAAGTGTGGAGAGCTGCGTGTAGCCACGCCTCCACCTTCATGATAGTGAGCACTCTCTGTGGTAAACAACTCCATATATGGCTAAGGCTGAGGATCTGGCTTGCTTCTGCATACCTGGACCTATGGGTAGTGCCTACGTGGCGGACTGGGGTTGGCTGCCCAGAGGCTATTTAGACTGCGGGCAGGTTTCCCCATGGTCAGAAGGAGAAGGAATGAGAGAGAACATGTAGCAAGTCAGTCAGCCCCCATCATAAGCAAGTAAGTCAGAAGTCAGAATTCAAGGTTCCTGAATAAAACTGCTGAAAGAAGAGCCTGGGTGTCATGTCTTCCTTGCAGGATGAGGTGGGCGCATGATATTAAAGTACTTTCCATTCTCTTGTCTTAACCCTGGACTGCACCTCTAAGCCTCAAGCAGCAGGTTGTTAAACAGTGGTCATATGCGTTACAAATAGTGGTCATTCTATTAACTATAATGGGCAAATCTGAATACTTTCCCCATCCTGATATATTGTCATAGAAAAGTGGGATTTGTTTGAATAATGCAAAACCATCAGAGACTCTCACAGAGAGCTCTGAAGATCCTTGTGCATCCCTGAGTGCTCTAGCCAGGGTAAGTGACCACAATGGCCTAATGTGGCCAAGGCTAGAAATTGGCCCCGTTTACAGCAGACTTGGCCCATCAGCTTCAGAAGAGGATATGTTTTGATTTGAGACTAATTCAGTGATTAACTTTTCCTAACCATTTCATCATCACAGCCTTTTATTGTAAATTTTAATACAATCTCCAATGCTTTACCACCCATCCAGCATTTCTAGATTTAATTAGTGACAGCTGTTCAAGTCGTTTCCTTTTTAGATATTGCCAATGTCCATTCAGGCCAACAACCAAGTTGTTCTCTCTGGGTGCTCATCTCACAGATGCACCAATGTCCAACATCTGTTACCAGAAGTCCTCTGCTCACATATTTTTATACACCTATAATGACCACTCACTATGGTGAGTCCAGCAAAGTTCTGATTCTAGTCCGTTGCTTCAGAGTGTTACTAACACTGTTCCCTGTAAAGCTGGTGAAAGGAACAGACAGTGTATTGAGGGGCTCAATGACCACACAGGCTTATTAAAAAACCACAGAGCCTACTGCTGGTCACTTATGGGCTCGGGTAGCTGTAGGGCAGAAGAGGAAAAGGAGAATCCAGGCTGAAAATTTTCCATTTTGGCTTATAGTTAGTCATTGCTAGGTGTAGCTGGGTAAACAAGGAAAATGGCAGCTGAAAAAATGGCAGATAATAGATAAAGTTCCCTCATGTCTGTCTTTACTGGGAAGAAAAAAAATCTAGGAAACAAGTTACTTTAATCCTAGGAACCTGATGACTTTTGTTCCAGCTATTGCCATTGCAATGAAATTATCCCTAACAACAACTGCTACACCCACAGGTCAGTGCCCCCTCAGCCCACATCAGAGAGGCTTCTTATTGCAGCAGATAAGAACTAATACAAAGATCCACCACTGGATAATGTAGAGAGTGAGAAACTTTGGAGCACTCAGTCCTAAATAGGACATCTTCCTCAGAACCATCCCCTTCAAGGCTTAGGATCCTTATGAAAAAAATAGGCACAATTGTAAGATCCAGAGGTGATTAATGAGTCTAAAAAAAGAGTGTCTTCTGAACACAACAGAACTAATGCACACATGAACTCATAGACTATGGCAGCATGCATGAGTCCTTCACAGGTTCAAGCCAGACCAGATACCAGCACTGAGGGGTGTGAAAAGACACAAAGTCCCACTCCTAACAAGAAGCTGTCTGCAGTTGATACCAACTAACAAAGAACAAATCAGTTGTCTTCACTGGAGGGGCACTGGGTGGGTATATTAACCACATTCATGCTCAGGAGTAGTTGGTTGACAAGGCAAACCCAATGGTATTTCTGTAGACCTTTTGCTTTATTTTTGCCTTGTTTTGGAGTGTGTGTGTGTGTGTGTGTGTATGTGTGTATATATGTGTCTTATTGGTCTTTTGCCTATGCTTTTTTGTTGGGTGTGTTTTTTATTGCATTTTTGTTTTTGTTTCTTGTTTTTGAAAGAGAGAAAGGACAAAGCGGAGTGGGTAGGGAGGTGGAGGGAATCTTGGAGGAGTTGGAAGAGAGTAAAAACATGATGAAAATGTATTGTATGAAAAAACAAATTTTAAAAATTGACCTGGACTCAACTCTGCAACTTCAAAGTATAAATAGCACTGAATTTTTACCCTGGCTTTAAGATCATAACAGCTAGTGTGTGTTTTTAAGGCTTCCTGGGAATGGAAGGAACATGAGAAGTGAAGCCTCTGCAGTATGATCTGCTGTCCTAACAAGCGAATATCTCAGCCTTCCTAAAATTGTCCCATGACTCTGACTCACCTCCAAGGATGCTGTGTTGCCCCCAGCCTTGACTTAGGAAGGTATCCTTGTTCCCAAGGCCTATGGACTGAAATGCATGTTGGCTCTGGAGAGGCCAGCCTATCTCCTAGGGTACCCTGCTCTATGCAGACTGATACAAACCCTCCCTGCCCTTGCCAAGGTACCAGCCCTCACCCTCTTCTATGTATTAGAATTCCATAGTGTCCCTAAGAGATGTTATGATGGCCAGGTAGTGATGGCAAACACCTTTAATTCCAGCACTCAGGAGGCAGGAGCAGGTGAATCTCTTGAGAGTTTGAGGCTAGCCTGATCTACAGAATGAGTTCCAGGACAGCCAGGGCTACACAGAGAAACCTGTCTCAGAGAGAGAGAGAGAGAGAGAGAGTTGTGATGAAGACTCGAGATAAATGCATTATAGAAATCTCACTTTGGGAGATGGCAACTCATAATCACTTCTGAAAAGGTTCAGGGAGGTTGGCAGTTGGCGTGCAGAGCATTGAAATGTCAAGGTTTTAATCCAAGGAAAAAACAAGCTCTGAAAGCTTCAGAAGTGTGACTAACTGCTGGGCCCAGCATGCCCTGCATTTGACCATGGGAATATCCTTCATACTTTGTAATACCTGATGTCCACAGCATCATACATGGGTATCTGCTCTTAGTTCCGTCAGTTCTGCTGAAACTGATTAAATAGAATCATTCTCTAGTTGGTTTTCTGAGCTGGGATGAAACCAGGATTCTCCACCATTCATTGTGAACTAGTGTTTATCAGAAGCAGTCATTGACCCAACAGTGAGCACCCTCTCTTCCTCCAATCTGTCTCCAACAGCCAGGCACAGGGTATCCCTCTTTCTGCTATGAAATTCACACTGATGACAAGGCAAAGACCTTAAATGGAAAACCAGTTATGTAGAGCACAACAGGCTCCAAGAACATGGTGAAAAGTGATCAAGCAACAATGATGAGAAAATGACTTAGCAGGTAAGACGGTCCAGAATAGCAGGCAAACAGACAGCTGTAGGGAACAGAGAGTCATATGGCCAGTTTAGGTTTGGACAGCATAGTGCTGATACAGATACCCAACATGGGCCAGGCGTTTAATGCTGGACTTCCAGGGATCCAGGGATGCTGGTGTATGTGTTTGACCTGCTCCAGTGAGTATATGGGCAACACAAATTGGACTTATGGTTTCTTTCTTTCTTTTTTTTTCTTCTCCTCCCCCTCCTTCTTTTACTTTGTCTTCTTGGAGAAGTTCATAAGGGTAGGGAACAGTTCTGGCAGGACTGGGAAGTGATTGTGATTGGGATGCATGATATGAAATTATCAAATAATCAATGAAAATATTATGTTGGGAGAAATTTTTTAAATATTACAAAAAATATAAAAAGAATGCAGAGCTAGAACAGATCAGGGCAACTGTGTAGTAAGCACCTGGGAAAGTCATTCCATCAAGTGTGAGAACCAAAGGGGAAAGATGGTCTTCAGCACGCAGCCAACACCGGTCACCTCCAATTAGAGAAATTCATCACCACAATCAGAGCTCCACATTCCAGCTTCTCTGGAAGCCCTCTACTTCCTCCCCAGGCTGGAAGAGGCTCCCTGGGCAGAAGGGCAGCTCCTAAGTGAGGCTGTGTTTTAGGAACCCTGTTCAGTCCCTTCAGCTCTATCAGATGCATCTGGCAGGCTGTACTTGTGGCATCCTTAGTCAGCCCACTTACTCCAAGGCGATGTGTGACCCTCAAAAGTCCAGCCCGGACATTTGCAGGAAGCAGTGACCTCTATCCCTCTGCTGATTGAACAGTAGGCACTCTGGCACTCTCAGGACCTGCCACATCAGGTACCCGGAAGCTGATGGGGGGGAAGCTTTAGAAGTTGAGTAAATCTCTGTGTGTTTTCTGCCAGGTGTTTGGGCAATTGTTTACTGCTTTGATGCATGTCCAAGAGCTCCTAGGAACTCTGCAAAATCTATAGCCAAAGGAAAAGCTGGGGAGCAATTTTGTTGGGGAAGAGAGACGCCAGGAAATGCCATAGCACTTCCTGTTCAAGCTGCTGGAGTTATGGAGCATAACCACTCATACATACCCCATGGGAGGAACTCAGGACAGGAAACATCTTGGAGTCACTGGGCAGCAAAATAAGAATGTCACCACACTATATGGATGGCCTATAAAAGGGAACAGAGTGCAGAAGGCAGGATGCAGGGGCTGACAAGCTATCCCTGGCAGAGGCTTGCTGTAGTCATGGCCTGCTGTTACCACCCACGGATGTTCCTCCAGGGATAACTTTGAGGCATAAGACACTTCTAGAGCCCTGTTCATAAACAGACTTGGCACAACAGCACTGCTGTGCTAAGCCTTGTGCCGATTCACATGGTGATTTACTAAATATGAAAATAAAGCTGTTCCTTTAAGATCCCTGGACTTTTCTGCTGCACAATCAGATGCATTTTTTTTTTTTTAATTTAAATCCACTGGATTGTCAGTGCTGGCAGCGGATGGTGCCCAATCTCACTTTAGCAATTCTGCTAAGAACTAAAATGCAGATTCCCATCAAGAATCTGAGAATAAAATTCTGTATCAGAATATGGACCCAATAGGTGAAAGTAATGCTCATTACCAAAGAGAAGACAAAGCCATGGGGACCCTGTTAGTCACAAAGAGAGCCAACTCCCCAAGTCAGCTCAGGACTAGACTATTAAGAGCCCAGGTGCAATGAAGAAGGGTCATTTTAGACTATCCCTGCCTCTGGGTTTTATCAGTGTGGTGGGAATGTTTGGGTCCTGCACTGTCTGTCCAGTTGAACACTTGAAATGTGGCTAGCGCAGCCTAGGGACTATGCTGTTGGCTCTGTAAAGATCTCAGTTGATTCAAACTCAAGTAGCCACTTGTGGCTGGAGTGGAGCTTTCTCCACTGAGCTGCATTCTGTCCTTGGGTTCACCAGTGTTTCTTCAGCTTAAGCTGCTTGGAGCGTTTGGCTGTTCTCCATCCCCTGTGGCAGGGGTTTTGGAATGTAGGGTTGATGGAATAGTTGTCACTTTGGAGACAGACAGCCAGAGGGGCCAAACCTCAGCCTGGGAAAATGTAGGAGCAAGCATGTGGGTGAATGAAGGCCAAGGTAGGTGGGACTCCTGGAGCAGAAAGAAAAGAGAAGCTAAAAAGAAATTTCTAGACTTTTAGAATCTGCCCTCTTTGGAATGTGTCCTTTGCAGACAGGAAAAAAAAAAATGTGCTGTCCCTCTGAGGAAATGTGTTGTCCTCACAGCCTGAAGAGAGGGAAGGGAGAAAGGAAGAGAGAGTGGCAATTAAAGAAGCTGAGCCAGGCCTTCCCAACCCTGACAGAATGGGTCAAAAAAGCTGTTCTCTCCCATGGCTTTCTACTCTGAAAGACATGACCTCCTAGCCTCGAGATGATGCTTACACAAATATGCATGGTGAGCTTTTGACAAAGTATCAAAACAAGGCAGTAGAACTGCCAGGAAAGCTTCATCTAGCCTGAGGTGAAGTACGGGGTTCTTGGGCCTATATACATGGAGGCTATGAAGAAAAACATTCCTGTAATGCAATAAATTACGAGAGGGCATTCAGAACGGGGCCTGGGAAAAGAAAATAACACAGGGCAGTAAAACAAGACTTCCAGACAAGTCTCTATCTTGTGATAGCTTCAGGGTCATCCATAGGAATCTAATCTGTGTCCTATTTGAGAGTGCAGAGCTGGTAGCCTTGTAGGGTGGGGGAGGGGAGCCTTGGAACTCATAGCTGTGGGAACAGGGAGGGAGACACAGGTTGTAGCAACATCGTGGGTCCTTACTTACTCTCTCAGAACAATACTGATTTGTCAATACAGCTTCAAGAAGCACCCTAATCCTCATCCTCCATATCTCAACCAGTCTCAAAATTCTTTGGGCAGTTGTGTGTTTTTTTTTTAAATGGAAAAATGTTTTATTTCTAAACAACTTTCTTACCTTAGTGCATGACTGAGCTCTTCTTCCAAGTTGGGGGGGGCGCTCAGGACGGGGACACAACACACATTGGCTGTGCAGCTGGGAAGAGAGAACACTATTAGAATCATACCTTCTTTCACGGCAAGGATTCAGTGACAGCAGCTGTTGTCTGCATGGTTCCCAAAGCTGCCCTTACTTTTAATAATTCAGTAGTAGAACCATAGACCTCACTAGAAGCGGCTACACTTGTGACTGTGATTCATAAGCAAAGAAACATAAAAATCAGCCAGATGATGCTTACTGGGTAGAATGTGGGAAAGGAAACATGAAGCCTCTCTGGTCCTCTGCCTGGGGAGTCACAATGCACCATATTCCTGACATCTGTGCATGACAATATGTATGTGTAGTACTACCAGCCAGGGAAGCTCCCCTGACCCTTACATCTAGAGAGTCTTTTATTGGGGCTCTAATACATGGTTAGGATTTATCCATTGGTTGGTTGTTCATGAGGTTGGTTTCAGGCTCCAGGTCAACTGATAACTCATGACTCAAAGCGTCCACCCCAAACCATGTGGTAGTTCTTTTGGTACTGCTGAAGACATGGATCAGCACTATCATCCATCATCATTGTTAGATTATCCTGAGTAGCCCAAGTCTCTTAGGCAAATGAGATACTTCTTTTAGAAAGAACAGCTTTAAGGCTTTAAGGATATATTCCAGAAGCCAAGGTTAAATGCTAGATCTCTTTTTAACTATAAGCACACATATATATTCAATGTGTTTGAAAACATAAATATAAAACATGTTTACAACATTAGTGAAAGTTTTTCCCCTTACAGTGCAGAAATCTAATCCAACCATATTGATAAAGATATAATTAAATATCATATTAACTAATTAATCAATATGGTTAAAAGGAAAAAGATTAAATACATCAGTATAAAAAACTCCTGGCCCCTCCTATATTCACTGGTTGCTCAGAACTAAGCAATATGTCACCAGTCAGAAATAGTTGGCAGACATGTTTAAAAATATGTGCTTTTATGCAGAGCTTCACAATCAACTGAAAGATCATGGAAAGAGAGGACAGTTCTTCAGGAATCATGACAAGCATGGAATCCGTCATAATGATATCTTCCAGAAAAATATAGAAGCCCTGTCTGCCTGCCTTCCTGCCTGGCTGGACATAACATAACTGAGAACACTCCTGATAAGGAAGGGTTAGAGACAGAAGAAGAAGAAGAAGAAGAAGAAGAAGAAGAAGAAGAAGAAGAAACCTTATCACCCCAACATAAGAAGGTCCCACAAGGAGCATAAACCCAGCCCCCCACCACCAAACCATTTGCCCTCAATAAAATAAACAAAAAAATGAGAATGGATAAGTAAGTAAATTAAATAAATGAATGAATGAATGAATAATAGTAAAAAAAATAAAAAAAACCTCCTGAACTCAAAAAGCTCTACTAACAAAATGAAAAAAAATTTAGAATATATACACATAATATTTAAGTCAAAAAAAATACACCGGAAAGATAAATGTACTCCACAAGGAAATTTGCAGAAGAGGAAAATTATACACTATTGATAAACATGTAAATTAGCACAAACTTTGGGAGACAGTTTATTTGAAGTCACTAAAATGTAAAGTTTAAAATGACATTTTACTGCTAGAAATATGGTTCATGGAAATGTGTGTCCACTCAGAAATGTGTGTATGATATAGCACTGTTTGCAATTAAGTCAAGAAATAGCACTGCCAATTGCCAACCACAGAAACTAGAATTTGGGATATAGTCTAAACAATGAGAGAGCCCTCAACTGATGTAAACAGGAATAATAAAGTGATCAGCAAATGAGGAAGCTATAAAGGAATATTCATAGCTTCATTTATGGATATAAAATATGTAAATTTATCATCTATATACTGTAACAGTGAATGTCCAAAGATATTATATGTACACACATATTTGCACACACACATGTATATATATGTTTGCACAACTTTCAGGATGTTACTCCATAGTGACTTGAATAAAATTGTCTCCCATAGGATGAAATATTTGCATAGTTGGCCTCCAGTTGGTGGCACTTTTGTGTTGGTTTAGGAGGTATGAGCTTGGTTATAGAAAGCATGTCACTGGGGACAAACTTTGAAAATGTCCAGTCTCCTCTCTCTGCTTCTTGCCTGTGTACATGGTGTGAGCCCTCAGCTGCCCTTCCTGCTGCCTGCTGCCTTCTCTCCACCATCACAGACTCCAACTCTCTGGAAACTTAAGTCCAAATAAACTCTTTATTCTATAGCCATGGTCATAGTGTCCATTCTGTTGCCATAGCAACAGAAAAGTATACATTCTGTGAATTTATTTAAATTTGTTTTGCGTAGCATATATGTATTGTGAATTTAAATGCACAACAACCCACAGCCAGTCACACACACCCCTCATGTACATGTAGTAGTTTTTATAGTGTGTCTACTTGACTACTCTGGAGTTGCTTCCCAGAATCCCCTTCTCTGTGTAATTCTAGGTTTAAATGGTCTGAAAAAAAGGCAAACAAAATGAGCAGGCTTTATTCTATGGAAGTCATCATGGTCACAAGGAGCAGCAAAGGCAAATGTATAGTAGTGGCTCTTTCTTGTCTCTGTTTCCCCTAGTCTGTATCCAGCTCTTCTCAACTCTGGCCTTGCTGGCCAAAGCAGAGCTCTTTCCAATTCTAGGCTGCAATCTTTCAGACAAGCACAGCTGAGGCAGCAATTCTCCATTAACTGACCCTCCCTTTGCAGCCTTGCTTGGGCAATCCCACTGCCCCTTCCAGCTATGATTGTCCTCCCACATTAGGGTTTCAAGAGACTAGTGGAACAATGTGCTTTGCTTTTCCAGCTCCTCTTCGGGAATTTGCACAAGCTCCACATGTGATGAACAATGTCCTCAGCAAGATTGCAATATCTCCATAAACCAATTACACTTTAGGGCCTTAGACCACTTTAGACCAACTGGGTATAAATACAGTGCTATGGGATTATGTTTTTGTACACTGCAAATATTTGTGACTGTAACTGTTGATTTAATAAAATGCTGACTGGCCAGAAGGCAGGCAGGAACCATAGGTGGGCTACCAGATGAAGGGAATGCTGGGAAGCAGAAGGACAGAGGAGCAGATGCCAGAGAGACACAGAGGAAATGGGATGAGAATGCTGCACTGGGCAAAAAGGCACCAAGCTACGTGGTTAAACATAGTCTATGGGTTAATTTAAAGTATAAGAGTTAGCAAGTAATAAGCCTGAGCCATAGCCCAATCAGCTTGTAATTAGCCTCTGTCTGTTTATTTGGGACTAAGTAGCTGCAGGACTGTGGGTCTGGACCTCAGAACTAGGCCTGGCCAGAAACTTCTAACTACAAATGGTGCCCAATGTGGAGCACAAACCCATGACCCTGAGATTAAGAGTCTCATGCTTTACTGACTGATCTATCCAGGTTAAATATGGCACCCAACATGGGGCACATATACCCATATAAAGCCTGAGAAAGCTTTTAAAAAGTTCTAGAATACAGAAACAGAGCCAAAACCAGCTTCCTAGTGTGTCTCTCAAGTGTGCTATGGTTTAGTATACCATTTGGGCTTGAGTTACAACATAATGGGTTTTCAACATGCAGCTTAAGCTACAACAAAGCCAGTTTCCAGTGTCTCACAGATGCCTCAGTGCAAGTACAAGCTGTATACTTCTGTCATACAGACAAAAAGGGAACAGAGTCAAGCACAGCTTCTTGGTAGCAGCATTTTCTCACATGGGCTTGGTTTTCTGGTGGCAAGTAGAAACACTGCTCCTTTAAAGGAGGCATTCTGAGTCACCTTTAGCAGCAAAAATCACAAGGCTCTTTTAAGAGGCCCTGCTGCCAAACATTTAAACAGTGTTCATAAGCAGTGAGCAGTGGTGCTATACTTGGTGGCAGCATGGACCCTAAAATTCCCCAGAGTTGGGGTAGTAAAGTGGATCCTGCCAGAACTTCTGCCATGAAGATAAACTCTTTCAGACCAAGGAGCTGAGTGAAGCAAGTTGCCATAGTGCCATAGCTGAGCATTTAGTCCTAGCCATGCCTTAGCAGATCAATGGTGTGGTCAGAAAAAAAGTAAAGACAGATTCAAACAACAAAAAAACAAATCAAGCAAGCAAAAACAAAAATAAAAAAAACACCTCTAAACAGTTTACAGTGTGCTTAAAAATATACATAAGCTTGGGAGAGAAAAGAAAATGGAAAAAGGATAGAAAAAGTTCTTTTAAAAAAGAAATAAAGTAAAATATATAAATATAAATACACCACTTAAAGATGGAAAATACACAGAGAATCTAAATACTGTATGTAATGTTGTCTTTTTAAAAAAAAAACTTTTTTTTTTATTCATCCATTACCTTGGTGTTTGCCTGGAACTGGAACTTACAGACAGCTGTGAGCTGCCATGTGGGTGCTGGGAGTCAAACTCAGGTCCTCTGGAAGAGCAGTCAATGCTCCCAACCGCTGAGCCATCTCTCCAGCCCCTGTTATGTTGTCTTTGAATTGTTTGTCTGCTGAGGAAGAAGCAAGAGCTATTAAGAGATATTTGATTATAAATGCTGCTGGATTAATTCAACCTATATATTTTATAAATGCCTTGACTTCAAAATTGAAGTCAAAAGATATGTTACTTTGAGGAAGAGGTTTTTTAATTATTATTATTCCCACAGAAAATAAGAGGCTTTGGATTCATTCCAAGTTAAAGAAAATGAAGTTTGATCGAGGAAGAGTATCTGAAAAATCTCTGATGGGATAGGATAGCCCAGATGACCCAACATTTCAGAGCGCCTCTGTTGCAGTTTCCTCTGAGCTCTGTATCCAGAACAGCTTCAAGGAGACTGGTTGAGATGATCCAGCTTCACAGAATACTCTAGTCAGAACTTGATCATACTCTTTAATTTTCTCAGATCTCGGGACTGGGCTGGACCAGAAATTTCTGACTACCCTGCAGGGGATCCCAGAACTTCTGAGGTTTGATAATTGACAGAAAGACTCACAGAGTCACCAAGGCACTGTACTTAGCTGCAGTTTTACTAACACAAAGGGCATGATTTGTAAGGACTCTGGAGCACAGTCCGTCTCTCTGGAATCAGGGACATCACTCACGATGTACACCAGTGTGTTCAGCAGCCACAAAGGAACTCCACTGAGCTCCAATGTCTAGAGTTTTCATATGAAGCCACAATTGATTAAATGACTAGCCTAGAAATTGACCTCAATTTTCAGTCTCTTCCCTGGGGATGCTTGGTTGTTACTTTTTTCTTCACTGTGAAAACAATTCCTAGCTAAGGCAGCTTGAGAGAGGAAGGATTTGGCTCATGGCTTGGAAGGGTACAGTCCACCTTGGTGGGGAAGGCTTGGGGGAATGTTGATGAATCTCTTCAAACCTTAGCAGACCTGGAGGCAAAGGGGCCTCAGGGTAAAGCTGAAGCTTGCAATCCTACACAATACTCCCAACAGCTAGATCTCTTGTCAAAAGATTCTGCAACTTCTCCAAATGATGCCACCAGCAAGGGACCAACTATTCAAACACAAGAGCCTATGGGGAACATTTGACATTCAAGCCCCAGAACCAAGAGATTGAAGATCCTAACCCCTGATCACTTGTTCCTTGGTCTGTGATCAGCTTTCATCCTTAGACTCTCCGGATGCCCGCTTAAATCTCAAGAGCTTTTGAATTTCTGGGCTGCAACCTGTGGTCTTGAAGGGGGTCCTAGAGCCATCAAGGTCACCATCAAGGCCATGCTGACCTGAATGGCTTGCAGGGTCACAAGGGGCTGTGGTATTGTCCAAGCTTGGTCCACTGCCTAGGGCCGTATCCAGGTCTGTGGCCCTGCAGGAGCTTGGATCTGAGTGGATGTTCATTGTTCCTGTTACCACTGAAGGCCGTGTGGATGACTGGGGTCTGGTCAGCCACCTGAGAACATGTTGGTGTTTGAGGATGATGTTGCTGCCAGGGCCATACTGATTTGGTTACTTGGTACTGCCATTGGGTCATAGAGATGTCTGGGCCTATGCTCATACTGCAACTGGGGTCTGTGATGATGTTCATGGCTGTGTTAGCACAGGGGGTTGTTGGAACCATGCTTTGCTGATTCAGCCCCACCCTCCACCCTTCACTGGCCTTGGGATAACTGGCTCTATCTCTAACTGAATAATGCATCAAGAGAGCTGTTTCTGTGCCTCTGAGCAGAGCTGACCCAAACTCATACTCTAGGAAAGATTGTCCCACCCTTCACCACAGGTATACACTGGACCTGGACAGCACAATGGAGCTGACCTTGCTCTTGGGTGCATACATGAGCCAGCTCTGAAGGCATGAGAGCAGGAGAGCTGACTCCCACCACCCTCACATGCCCCCATCACCAATCTACCTTTACTGAGCAAAACAGTGGAGCTGGCCCTGGTGGTGTATGCGTGACCTGGATCTGAGCAGGAGAATCAGCCCCACTTTTTGCTGCTGGCTGTATTGGGTGAGGAACCAATGCAGTGCTAGAGAACTTTTCCAGTAATGATGATGAGAGAAAGCTAGTGGGCTGACCAACCCAGCTACAGGCCCAGAACCAGGGCTATGAGTTGGCTTACTCCAATACCCACTTCATCAATGAACTGTTGGAGCAGGTGAAGGGGCCAGATCGACAGATCCAAAACAGCAGGATCTCCACAACACAGGACAACAGGATATCCAAGAGGATCCCAGTGAGAGCCCATTATCAATGGTGTAGCAGAAACAAGAGGCCTTAAGCTAGACCAATGACTTGTGCCCATGAACGAAAAGGTAAACTGTGTGACTCACCCAGCCACACTACAGATTCTTTTCTTTCTTTGTTTTGGGTTTTTTTGTTTGTTTGTTTTTTCCAATTTGGCTTTGTTTTGGAAGGAGATTGCAAGGGCAGAGGGCAGATATGAGGGATCCAAATGCCTTATGTGAGAGCCACAAAGAATCAATAAAAGTCTTTAAAAAATTCATGTGATACATGTACACAGTGGAACTTTATTCAGCAGTAAAAAAATTAAAATAAAATCAAGACATTTGTAGGAAAGTGGACGAATTGATGAACATTATGTTGGAGTAAGTACACTAGATTCAGAAAGACAAACGTCCCATGTTTTCTCTCCCATGAGAGATTGAAGTCTGGGGGATGAAGGTAGAAGGAGACCATGGGGGATATTGTAAGGGAGGGCGGAAGTGGCATAGTGAGGGGACGCATTTGACAGGAAAGCAGAACTGGGTACTGTCGGGGATGGAGTGGGTCTGGAAATGAATTCTAACAAAGTATAACGTGGATAAAAATGACACAACAAAGCCCATTACTTTCTATACAACTTGAAAAATGAATAAAACTGAAAAGAAAAACTTATCCATGTCATCTCAAGCTAATTCCTCTTTATTGTTGCAAAATATTCCATTGTAGAGTGAGCATCCAGATTGTTATTGGGACTATTATCTGGGAGAAAGGCTGCTATAAACACTTCTGGACTAGTATTTTTATGGACGTGGGTGGGCCTTTATTATTCTTGGCTATTGGGTACACACACACACACACACACACACACACACACACACGCACCTAAGAATTTAATTTCTGAGTTGTGTATGTCAAACTTTTTAAAGAAACCAACAGATCTCTAATGGTCACACCAGAAATACTTGAGAGCTCTGGTTGAGCTGCCTTCAAGCCAACACACGGAATTACCAGCCCTCATCTTTAGGCTTGATGAGGTATGACTGGCATTAATTTGTACCACTGTGTCTTTTAGCTGTCATTGGGAACCCATCCATGTTCTTCTGAAGCATCTGTCCCAATCATTTACCTTTTTACAACTAAGAAAATGCTTAACTTTATTCCTATATTTTCTATGAGCTTTCTCATTTGACCCTCTCCAAAGCCTAAGAGATCAGCAGCTGAGCTCATGACGCATGTGTTTTTAGGCGGAGCTTCTTTGGCTTAGCACCTTCTATGCTGCTGTGGGAGCAATAGTGTGCTATTTTTTTTTTCATTTCCAAATTGCAGCATGTAGAAATACATATATTTGTCAATTATATTATCAGTTTATTATTTACCAACAGTTATGTAGTTTCCGGCCTGAGGTATTATGAACTATACTGTCAGAGGGATTTCTGTCTGTAATTTTTAGAGAAAAAAAGCACACATTTCCTGTCACTATGTAGCCATGAATCAGAATGTAGTGTTTAACTTTATAATTTTTGAAATATTTGCACTAATTTTGATTTATAATAGCTCTATATCTTTGCTAAACTTTGATATTCTCCACTTTTTGCTTTAATTATTCTGTATTGCTTTGGCTGTGTATTATAATTCTGATTGTGTTTCTCTGTAAGATTTTAAGAAACATTTACTCAGTTATGACAGAATTAATATTAAAAACAGAGAGCAGAGTTGTTTTGGAAATTTGCATTTATAGAGCAATACTTAATAGATAAAATGAGATCACTCCTCACCTTGAGAAAGCAGCAGTTACAGTACTGGACATCAGTAGATGTTTGCATTCTCATTACCAAAGGGTCCTTCCATGGCCTCCTGTCTCTTCCTGCAATATAGACATTTCAAAACCTCAGGGGTTGTTTTCTCCCATGTGGTTAAATGTGATCTCTATATACTTGAAGCACATATGCTTAGGAGGGTCACTGTAGCAAGAGGGATGGGATTGAATGGCTCCGTTGATTCTTGCCGAAGAGAAAGGTCTTATTTTAATAAACCACATATTTGATTTTTAAATAATATTTTATATTAAAAGATGGCTTGCACTCCAGACAAAATGACATCTGGTTTTTAGCAGTTATCTGCTCATTGCATGAGTTTGTATCCTGTCATTTAAATGAATTAAGGTCCTTCGGTAGGGACCGCCTCTGTGTGGACACAGGTGTGTCAACTTGTGAGATGACTGAGACAGCACCTGTGGTGCATGGGAAGCAAGGCAATGATGCCGAATCAATGAACAAGGACTATTCTCCTCATGAAAATTTGATGTCTAGCAGAACATTCTGGAAATGAAGGGCTAGAGAGATGGCTCTGCTGGTAAAGTGCTGCTATGAAAGGGTGAGGGCCTGCGTTCTGACCCTCAGCACCCCTGTAAACGCCATTGCAGCAGCTGAAGGCAGGGAGGGGGGAAAGCAGATCCCTAGAACTCTGTCCAGCCAGGCTGCCCAATTAGTAAATTACATGAAAGGCCTTGTCTCACAGAATAAGGTGAGAGCAATAGAGGAAGACACTTGGCATTCATTTTTGGTAGCACATACACGACTCCACCAAGAACACACATATACACAACACACACACACACACACACACACACACACACACACACACAAGCATGTGGTTCCACTAAAAGCAACGACCTGGAAATGTTTATGAAAGAAAAACAGAAAGACTTGTAAGAAAGAAAATTAGACAAGTAGAAGGGAGTAAAGTTAATTCTAAGCTTGATTTCCATCACAGAAGCAGCCTTTTCTATCACAAGACACACTCCCCACAACATCCAGTGTCTCCACAGCTCAGCGTACTCAGAAGTGAACTGACTGTGTGCACTGAACCACAAGCCGACCTACAAGCCCCAACCTTGTGTCTTTCGGTACGGTCACAAGCCAGCACTGTTCCTTCCTATGACAAGAAATTAAAAGGAATACTCAGCTCTGTTTCTCTTCCTCACCAGTCTATTCATTCAGAAATTATTCCATTCAACAAATAATTTACTGGGGATCCTTTACATCCTTGACTCCAGTATGCTACATAATCAAGCACATGCATTTTGGATCTCCTCACCTTGAAAGGCCCTTCTATTATCAAGATCATAACTATTATTTCCTAGGTAATAAACCTATCCTTTGAGACATCCCAGACTTGAGAACAAAGGCTGGAAAATTTATTGCCCAGCTTAATTTTCTACTCATAGATGATGAGTCAAGAATGACTCATCTGATAACCATTTCTATTGAACTGTTCTGTCTAGCTGAGAAAAATAGTTCCATTAACAAAATCCTCTTTTTCTTCCTTGCCACAGCAGTAAAGACTCGCTATACATTTAATAAGGATTTTCAATTGTGTCAGGTCTCATAATTCAATTAGAGGTGGAGCTTGGGGTGGATCAGGACTATTGGAGATGCCCAGGGACAGGGCATTCATATACATGATTGAAAGCATGGAACACATTGACCTCGTGGGAGGATGACAGGATGTCACTTGGATTCAGAAATCCCATTTTCTGGCAATGTGAATGTCAAACTCTGCACAGTGGAGAATGGTAACAGAATGAGATCACAAAAAAAATTAATTTTGTAAGCATCTGATGGCTGCTTATTATAGATATGGAAAAACAAGGACTCCACAGTTAAAGATATTGTCTCTAAAGACTCGTGCAAAATTTAATTTTGATTCAATGACTAGTCTGAACTCTCTTTCACTCTGCCCCTTACCTCCCCTGCTCTAAGCAGCATCCAAGAAGGCAGCTGAGACAATATGATTTCCCTGTCTCAGTATTTATTTCTAATTAATTTCTTTTCTATCACTTTTCTTTTTACCTGTGGCCACTGTCTTTTACTCCAGACGACACAGGGATCTGTTGTAAACACGCCCCCTCCTCTTGCTCTTTTCCTTCCTCCTTCCTGCATGCTCTCCCACCCTCTGCAGTTTAAATAGAAGCCAAAACCAACCAGGGCCAAGGTGAGATGAGCAATGCTTGGGCTGAACTTCAAGGAAACAGAAACATTTAATGCTGCCTTCTTGTGTCCAAAATCCATAAAACTGTTATTGGACTTTTCTCCTCCTCCAAAACGTCTCCCTCTTATCAACTGTCAACATTCAAGACAAAACAAAAATGACTTTGATCATACTCAGCATTATCATTTGGTACTCCATTCATGAATATTGAAAAAGGATAACGGCATTTTGTTGTGAATATACATTTCAGCCATACACGATGATTTCATGGGGACACAATAGCATTAAGAAGGTCAGTACTGGAGACTCAGAAGATAAAAGAGCTTGCTGTGCAAGCCTCCTAGTGCTTCACTTTGACCCTCAGAGCCCACATAAGAAGTCCAGTGCAGCATCATGTATCTAGAACCCTGGCGTTCTTGCATCTTCCTGCTGCCTGCGGTACACGGTGGAGTGGTAAAAACATAAAAGCTTCTTTGAAACAAGGTGGAAGGTGAGACCCAACTCCTGAAAGTTGTCCTCTGACCACCCCCCCCCCCCGACACACACACATGTGCCCACACACCTACATATCAGACACTCACACATTCACACATGCACAAAGAAATGTGACTGTTGGGACTGGGAAGATGGTTCCATTGAGTATAGTAGTTGCTGTGAAACTCTGAGTCCCTGATCAGATCCCCAGCAGCCATGTAAAAGCCATGTACAACAGCCCACCTGTACCCACAGCTCTGAAGCATCAAAGACAAGCAGATCTTTACTCTTCAGCAGGCCTAAGCCAAATAACAAACTCCAGAGGAGTGAGAGTTTCCACTGTTTCCAAAATGAGGTGAAAAGTGATAGAAGGTAACATCTAAAGTCAACTTTACATACACGCATATGCCCAGGATATCACACCTACAGACACATGTATACACACTTGCATATGAGATGGTCAGGGATGTTATTACTAACCTGAAATGTAATGACATACTCTGATTGCAGCACTAGGGAGCCTAAGGCGGGAATATCATGAGTTTGAAGGACACTGCATACAAGGCTGTGCAGTCTTCATGCACAGGCATGTATGAGAACTTGGTGGAGAATGAGCACCAACCATATCTTCCATACATGGCAAATCCTTTATGTACACACAGTGTGTGCACATTCATATGGAAGTCAGGCTTCAATGTGAGATATCTTCCTCTATAGTTCTCCAGTTACTTTTTCAGACAGGATCTCTCACTGAACTTCCTCATAAAAAGCTAGGCATGATGGCACAAGCAACCCCAGCACTGAGGAGGCTAGCCAGTCTCCAGGGTCCTCCTGTCTCAGCTTTCTCACATGTTTAGCTTTTTATGTGGTTCCTGAGATCTGAATACGGGTCTTCATGCTTGTACAGTTATTATAGACTGAGCCATATCCTCAGTCCAACCTGAAGTTTTTCTAATTATTCCCCCATGCTGGGTATATGTGTGTAATAAGAGTGAATAAACTGAAAGAGATGGTTACTTTCTGTTCTCCAAATATATATATATATATATAGATAGATAGATAGATAGATAGATAGATAGATAGATAGATAGATAGACATGAGATAGGCTTCCAGATGGCTGAGCAGAGTCTAGAAGGCAAGGTAGATACCGCTGTAAAGGAGAATCCTTTCTGCCCAAAGCTCTTAACAATATAGAAAACCAGTGAAAGGTCAAAGAGTGACTTCAGGGAAGGGCAAAGAAGCAGAGTTGGCTGCAGACAACTTTCAATTAATTTCTTTCTCTAGAGACCCACAGTCAAGGCTGTGTACTACCAGTGTTGGCATCTTGAATGTCCCCAAGTGCTGATTGGTCCCACGCATGGAGCTGTTGAGAAGTGGTACATTTTCTCAACAGAGAAGAGCCAAGCAGGAAGTCTTTAGGCCATCAGGGCAAGCCCTTGAAGGGAATTGTGGGAAATCAGGACTTAGTGACCTCTTCTTTGTGTCTTGGACATGAGGTAATAGGCTTTTCTCAGACCTATGCACCTCCTATGATGTGGATGTCTCATCAGGACCCAAAGCAATGAGGATCAACTGGTGATCATGGACAGGGACTTCTAACACTGTAAACCTCCCCCAAAAAACTGATTTCTTCTTATAAATTGGCTATCTTGAGTATTTTGTAATGGATGGAAGGCTAACATGTGGTCATTTCAGAACACAGAGTTCTAGTCTCTGAAACAGAGAAGACTAGAAGTCATACCCATGGACTTCCCACAGCCTCTGGAGCAAAGGTTCAGTTCTTCTGATTTAACTGACCCTTTTTTAATCACATACTTATATATTAATTCCTCACTGACTTAGAACCAAATCAGTCTATTTCCTTGTTAACAAGCGTATCTTCCTACATCTCTATCTAATTGTTGCTATTTCCCTCCTCTACTTTTTACTTCCCATTGAGTCTTGGGCACTCGGAAGGTACCACAGTATTCTTATGAAGGAATTAAGGTGCATAGTGTCTAAATAACTAGTTTCAGAGACAGATATTGGAGTAAGGTTTGACCTCTGACTTTTAACTGAATCATCATGCTGTCAATCTCCCACAACAAAGACAGAAAGTCACAGTACAGAATGCCTGTGTCTTGTAGGGATATTGACAGCATTAAATGACGTAATTTAGGTGTAGCATCTACAACAAGTAAAGAGTATCAGAAATGATAATGGATTGATGGTCCTGGAAATGTGAGAGGTCAGAGAGAGAGAGGCTGAGGCACATCTGTATTGCATCCAGTTATCACCCAGCCAACTTCTCAGGCCAAACAGGGTAACTGCTATCTTCAAGAGTTTTTCATCTGGCTGGTCACTCCTACAAAAAGCCTGAATCTCTATTCTTCCTGCTTTAAATATCTTCCCTGCCCACTTGCTTCACTTCCAGATTCAACTCTGCATCATAATCCTGGAGTTAGAATTAAAAGTGTGAGCTACTACTGTTTGATTATTAGGCCTTGAACTCAGAGAAATACAGAAAGATCTCTGTCTCCTGAGTGATGGAATTAAAGGCCCAGGTCACCACTCTCTGACTCTCATGGCTTGACTGTGGGTGATTCTGTTCTCTGATGTTCCAGGCTGATTTTATTAAATATAAATTATATCACCACACATCTGTGTTTGCTCTGTCCACCTCATTCCATCCTGATCTGTTATGGTGTGAGCAGCGTTCCAGTGAGTCCTCATCCCAGTGGAAAGGAGCAGAGTTGGAAGGCATTGTGGTTAATCTTGGTTGTTAACTTGACAAGATTCAGAATCACAATTGAAGCCACAAAAGTGTGAGAAGTTTTCTAGATTCTGTTCCATGAGATGGAAAGATCCATTCTAATGTAGACAGCAACCATGGTCTGGGGGCTTGGGCTAAATCAAGATGAAAAAAGAAACTAAGAGTGAGCATTTTCCTTCTTTCTAACTGCAGATACAGTGTGTCTGGCTGTCTCCTATTCCGACTCCCTTGGCTTCTCTACCCTGTGGACTGTACCCTGGGACTCAGCACCAAAATAAACTTGCCTTAGTTGTTTTTGTTAGCAACGAGACAAGTGGTGACTGGAGAGTAGTTTTTAATTTAAGAACATCTTCATTCCTGTAGAATTTAAAGAAGCATTTGTTTTTAGATCTTGAGATATGACATTGCTCACCCTGATTTCCAACAGGAATCAGAGATACTTTGTCAGGCTGATCTAACACACCACTCTCTGACAAGACGGGTGGGGTTGGAGGCAGCTCTGGTACTAATAATGGGTCTTGTCTTCAATCAGATCTTTATCTCAGGTAGTTCTGAGGTCTACTGTCCACACTGTGGCTCTCAATATTTAGGGTTTCCAAGGAACCTATGCCCATTGTTGAGACCTCTCTTGGAGAAAGAGAAGCTAGAGTTTAGGGAAACCCAATCTAGCTGTCAGAAGACATCCAATCAAATGTGCTAAGTTCTTTACTTAGTAGGAGCTAACAAATATTAGTGGCAGGCAAGGTGATTGATACCAATTCCCCAAGGCCTTCAAAGATGTATGGAGAAAGCAAGCGTAAGCCAAGAGCAAAGAGCAATGTTCTCACATGCATCTGAGATAAATAGAGAGAGCCACATCGTATCATCAGAGAGAACTAGAAAAGGAGACCTTGAATGCAGGGGATTCCAGCCCTCATGGTCCCCTCATAGAACACACTGAGCTGTCAGGCAGGTAGCTCTGCCTTGATAGCAGACAAACTCCAGTCGGGAGGGGCAAGCCAGCAGAATAAAAGCATAAAGAGACTTCTCTCTTGCATCACACTCAAAACTTACCTATCTCTAATGCCTTGACTACAAAATGGAGATTTTTATTTAGCAAGCATTTACATAGTAACTAGGCTCTATTTACTCACATTACCAACATTAAATCATTTGCTCTTCACTGAACCCTGGGTAGTGGGAACTGTATAGCTGCGATTTCACAGATAAACAATCCCAATCATAGTTAAAGTAACTGAACCAAGGTTATGGAGTGGGCGCGGGGGTAGGGGGGTGGCTCCAAGCATAGCTAGCAAGTAGCATGGTCTATGGTTCCTTCCTGGCTATGAGTTCTCCAATCAGAGGTCATGCTGGGTGGAATAGCAAATAATTCTGCTTTCAGATTCCTGCTAACTTCCCTCAGCAATGGACTATGACCTGGAAATAGATGAAGTAAACCCTTTCCTCCCCAATTACTTTTGGTTGGAGTGATTTATTACAGTCACAGAATGAAACTAGAACAGATGAGGTCTGTCCCTGGACAGACTGGCCCTTCATCATAGCCAGAACATGTAGGAGAAGCCTGTGCACTCAGGCCCAGGACTCAGACAAGATAGGAGATTTAGGATCGGTGTACTGGGGAGCCCCAGAACTGCTGATCAAATAAAGCCAACCTTTATTTTTTTCTCAGCTGTGCAATCTTTTGTTTTAACAATATCACTTACAAATATACACATTTTAAAAGTTATGATGCATACAAAGGCAAAAAGAAAAAAAACACTGCTGAGAAACATTATTAGACATAACACAAATATCAAAGCTGTCGGATAGAATCTGACATGTAGTTTGTGGTACATTAAGGCTTCTAATGGAAAAGTTGGATTACAAGCAAGATCAGATAGGAACTTTCCAGCCAGATGGAACAATGAAGAGAAAACAAATGTAACACTCGTCACAACACTCCAGTAACAAAGACGGGGGATCCTTTGCTTCGTAGGTACACTCAACACAGATGAGAAAACAATCTGTAACTTCAAGATATGACAACAACAATTCCCCAGGGATATCAAGAGAGGTGCCACAGTTTGGAGGCTAAGGATCAGGAGTAAACAAGAAAATGCCAACAGCTTTGTGGACTGTAGAATTAGTGGGCATTGTAATTCTAGACGTGAACGCCTGGGTCTAAGCACTTATGATGGAAGACAGGTGGCCCTAGTAGAAATGTTTTGTAAATTAAAGAGAAATAATAATCTTGATTCCAAGAGTTAGTAAAACAGTCACTATCTCTGGGAATGTGATTTGGGACTAACGAGGTAATCCAAAGGGAACACTGCTTGGGTTAATACTGACCTTTTTACACTGTGGGCTCTGGCAATCTGGTGAAGCCGACTGCCTCTGTTACAAGAAATATGATATTAATACAAAGGATTTATGTCAAAATACAGTTATCAAATGTTTTTAAAATGTTTGCTTTTTGTTCACCTCATTAAGAGAGTGGTTTTCAGTTTGTGGGGAAGGTCCAATTCATTTTTCTCATTCATTTCAGCCTGAATCTTTTATAAGATAAAAACATGAAATAAAAGAGATAAAACATATGTGCCAGTTTGTTTATTATCTCATTCAAAAGGTGTTAAATCATCAGCAAAGTTTCATTTTCAGTGGTACTTACCCAACCTCAACCTGTGTTAACTCACAGTTGAGTGCCAGTCAATGGGCCACCCTCTTTGTGGTTCTTTATAATCTATAAAACCCACTAGTTGGTCTGAAGTCTATGACTCTGAAATTATGATGAAGCATAATTGATGACTGGTACGTGGCATGGTTTCCATGGATGACCAAGTCCCAGTCATGGCGAACCTCATGACAACCTCGTCAGTACTTCTCTGGTGCTGTAAAGCTAATCTGTATATACCTCAGGCTGGCCTTGAACTTGTGGCCTTCCTTCCTAAGATTTGTAAGTGCTGAGGTTACAGGCATCTACCACTATAACTGATACTTTGATAATGGAACCAAATTTCAACCACAAGTTCATGAAAATGAAGACATAATTTCCTAAGTTCATCTACTTCCCATGTTCTGTTCCAAGGCCTCACGAAGCTCCCCTAAGGCCTCCTGCCTCATGTGAATGTTATGAAAGAAGGAAATGCCTCACACCACAGGGAGTCTTTCCCTCAAAACTCAGCTTTTCACAGTCTGGGTTTACAGATTATGGGGTTAGCACTGTGTTTCTAGGAGAGGAGGAACAGAATGAGCATGAAATAGCTTGTAAAAGCTGACTCAGCAATCGAGCTGAATTCTGTTGTTAACAGTAGCCTGATGTGGGAAATCCAGCGCAGATTCAGGAGCTGCCTCGGCCCTGCAGCTTGAGGATGTCCATGGGGATTCTACTGGCCATCTCTTTTGCTTTCAGAACTGGAGTTTTTGTCATCATGCTCATTCAGATTCCTCCTGCAAAATTGCCTTTAGTCCCTCACAATGCTCCATTGAGTCAAAAAGAAAAAAGCACGTTACTTCTAATGTGATCCTAAAGATACTTTGTGGAATATGTGCTTTCATTAGCCACAGGTAAGAGACACAGGAGAAAGGCCACCCAGCCAACTGCCTAGTGGGCCTTCACTGGGGACCTCAAAAGGCCGAAGAACATACTCTTACATACATACCACTACCTGTAGTGGTACACACAGCTCAGTACCCTGGGATTTGACCTTCTGATAGAGAAGACAAGAAATAATTCGCCATCAGCATGACTCATAATTCTTGTGTTACAGTTCCCACACTTATTTTCCTTCATTGCATTTAAGAATGAAGTGCCCCTATGATCCAACAACACAAGATGGCTGACTGCAGAGCAGCTGTGTGTTGTTGGCATCTAGGGCAGTCTTGGCACTAGAATGTTCTCAGGGGTGCACAAGGATTTAGTGCTATGTATGACTTTACAACTGGGACCAACAGTGCCCCCTACAGGTATTAGAGGTGTACTGCCAAAAAGAAAGCTAAGGCTTCCCACATTTTCTGTAGGTTTTTCCTAGACCCCAGCTTTAGCGGTCATTGAGGTGGGCAGGGCTTGTGTCATAGAAAATTTGGAGAAACACCTAGGAGCACCCACTGGAAAATCAGTAAGCATAAGAGGCAACAAGAACTTAACTCATGCCAATAATTTAACAAGTAGCTCATAGGCCCCCTGAGCTGATAAAAATGGGGGTGGAGAGCTTCCTGGAAGGAAAGCTTCTGTGGCAGGAACTCTGTTACTAAATGAACCTGTCTAATGCTCAGATACGCACTTTCTGAAAGAGAACTACTGAATTAGAGAAAGGTTGTCATGAGACCTATTTGGGTCTTAATAGCACTGATAAAAATCACTTCAGATATATTATTTATATTATAGTAATAAAAATAGCGCAGCACTGGCATGAAAACAGGCATGTAGGTGGTGGTGGTTTGAAAGAAAATGGCTCCCAGAGTGAAACTATTAGGAGGCGTGGCCTTGTTGCAAGAAGTGTGTCACTGTGGAGGTGGGCTTTGAGGTCTCTTTCACTCAAGTTTTGATCAATGTAATAGTCTACTTCCTGTTGCCTGAAGATGTAGGTCTCTCAGCTACCTCCAGCATCATGTCTGCCTGAATGCTGCCATGTCCCACCATGATGATCATGAAATGAACCTCTGAACTGTAAGCTACCACTTCCACTAAATGTTTTCCTTCATAAGAGTTGTTTTGGTCATGGAGAGTTGTTCGCATTTACCATCTGGAGGATAACCGCTACAGCTGCCCGGACCCAGACCCAAGATTATGACTTGATCTGCAACATCCACTCCATCTACGATCTGTTGGAGCACTGGAAGGGACCTGACCCACAGACCCAAAGATGCAGGATCTCTGCAGCACAGGGTACCAGTGGGATATCCAGGAAGAGTCCTAGCAGGGTCCCAGCATCAAATGTGTAGTGGAGACCAAGGGGCTCAAACAAGAACCATGACTCTTTGCAAAGAATACTTGCAAGTAGAGATTCACAGACAAGGGTGTATGTGACATGACTTTTGGGCTTGCACTGCATGTGGAGACTTTAAATTCCTTCCCTTTTTTATTTTTATTTTACTTTCTTCATTTTTTTTTCCTCTTGATTCTGTTTTATTGTGGGAAGGGAGGAGGATTTTAAGGGATGGGGAAATGAATGGGATCAAGATACATGACGTCAAAGACACATAGACTACATACATTTTATTTAAAAAAAAAAATGAACTGTCTTCATCACAGTGTCTCTTCACAGCGATAGAAACCCTAACTCAGAAAATAGATCAACAGAACGAAGTACAATGAAGCAAATGGGGCCCAGACAGTTGAAGCCATTCAATATCTGAGTACAATTCCTCAAATGCAGCAGGAGGAAGCTGAGCAGCCTGAGGAAACTGGTGTCCATTGGTAGAAGAATGGAACTGGACTTGGATCTGTCACCCTGCACAAAAATTAATTCCAAGTGGATCAAAAACCTCAGTGTGCAGCCTGAAATGCTGGAGCTGCTAGGAGACAACATAGATAGGTCCCTACATGGTGGCCGGTATTTGTTTTGTAAATATTTTACTGAAAATTTTTACATGTGTTTGTTCATCAGGGATACCAGCTAGCAGTTTTCTTTTTTGGTAATAGAATGATACTGGTTTCATAGAAGTTTGGAAGTACTTGTTCTTTTTCTACTTTTTTTAAAAAATAATAATAATTAAGAAGTATTGGTTGTAGTTTTCTGAAAGCTTGGTAGCATTCTGCTGTGAACCCATCTAGGGTTGGCTTAGATTTTAGATTTTGTTGAAAGGCTTTTTTTTTCTTTTCTATTTTGATCTTGCTTTTTTGTTATTGGTTAGTTTAATTTTTTTTTTAAATCTCTTCTTAGTTTAATTTTTGTGGTTTGGCTGAATCTACTAATTTATCTATAGGTTTTTAAAGTATTCCTTTGTAGTATTCTGAATTCCCTTGCTATCTGTTGTGATATTTCCCTATTCATTTATAATTCTGTTAATTTGAGTCTCTTTTATTTTTTTCTTTAGTAAATGGGACCACAATTGGTTGATTTTGTTTTTATTTTCAAAAACTCAGTTCCTAAACTCACTAATTATTTGTACTGCTTTCTTTGTTTATGTTTCATTAATGACGAGTGAATGCATAGGTGTTTTGAAATTATAGTGATTTAGGAAAATGCTAATCACAGGTTCTCATCTTGGGTCTAGGATCTCTCTAGCCATGGGTAGTTGGCTAGGTTTACAGTACCAGGCATGAACTCCCTCCTGTTGAGTTGGTCTTAAGTCCAATTAGACAGATCTTGGTTTCCCCAAAGTACAAATGCTGCTTTTACAATAAATCTCATGCCAGGATTACCCCCTGGTCCTCTCCCTTGTGAGTTTGCATAGAACCTTCCAGCACTATGAAAACCACTCCCCAGGAGGAGGCTTCTGGGTCAGTTCCAGATAGATTCTTCAAAATCATGTGTTCATCGTATGGGCTGCAAATGAGGGTAACAACAATAGCTTATATCGTTTTGAGAGGGGGCCTCTTGGTCTCCTCATGCCTGGGGATTTCTTAGTCTATGGCTCTTAGGGGCTGCATTCTCACCCCAAGTAACATAACTTCACTTAAACTGTGTATCTATGCTCACACACAGACATGGGTATTATATGTAAGTTTAGGCAAATGTAAAATATGATGCCCTATGTCCTTTCCATCATCCTTAGTGCTGTTTACCCATCCTCCTTCCCTGTCTCTGTATAGCCCCTCCTCCCCCTTACCCCCTTCCCTGTCAGTTCCCCTCCCCCATTTTCTCATGTCCCTTGTCAACCTGTGTCCTGCTGGTCCCCTCCTCTACAGGGTTTCTTTTTACTTTCCTGCTACTCCTGGTGATCCACTCTGTAGGGCGCGGTTTGCCTTTGCACAACTCACCAGAACATTCTATTGCCGCTTATGCTAATTAGGCATCGAGTAGTGACCAATCCGATGTGCTTATGCTAATTAGGCATTGAGAAAGGACCTATCCAATGCGATTCTCAAATATGTTAATGAGCCAGTATTTTGGGCCAATCACCAGCCACATGCTAATGAGTACTACTTTGAACCAATCACCAGCCATATGTTAATGAG